>OZ034978.1:42404825-42614559 GCA_964030785.1 Siderastrea siderea | reverse complement strand
AGTTTATTGTGTAGTAAGGCGCGATGTGTGCGATCCTTAGGGAAAAAACCCCATTTTTGGCCTTCCCAGAGGCGAAAAAAGGTCTTGTTAACTTCGCAAGGCTGCGCAAGTCTGCGCATTGGCCTAATAATAATGCAAATCCCTCGGGGCTATCAGAAAAAAAAGTTTATTGTGTAGAAAGGCGCGATGTGTGCGATCCTTAGGGAAAAAACCCCATTTTTGGCCTTCCCAGGGGCGAAAAAAGGTGTTGTTAACTTTGCAAGGCTGCGAAAGGCTGCGCACTGGCCCAATAATAATGCAAATCCCTCGGGGCTATCAGAAAAAAAAGTTTATTGTGTAGAAAGGCGCGATGTGTGCGATCCTTAGGGAAAAAACCCCATTTTTGGCCTTCCCAGAGGCGAAAAAAGGTGTTGTTAACTTCGCAAGGCTGCGCAAGGCAGCGCATTGGCCCAATAATAATGCAAATCCCTCGGGGTTATCAGAATAAAAAGTTTATTGCGTAGAAAGTCTGCGATTTTGTCGATAAGGTGGGAATTTCTGTTTTCAGAGGGGTGGGGTGGGTCCCTCAAAAAAGTGCTGGTTTTGGTGCAACGGCCCCAGCTCAAAAGCAGCCCAGATCCCGTTGCGGCACCCAAAAACATTCCATTTGGCGCTATTTTTATCGAATTTGGCGATACTAAAAAGTGCTGCACTTTTTCAGGGCTTGAATTAGCCCCAAAAAGCAGAAAAAAGCTAATTGGCGCTCTCAGCTGCATGCACAAAGGTCCCAAATGCATTCAATCCCTCTGGGACCATATGAGAAAAATTCCTTTTGTGCAAAAGCACAAAGAAGGCGCGATATGTGCGATCCTTAGGGAAAAACCCCCATTTTTGGACTTCCCAGAGGCGAAAAAAGGTGTTGTTAACTTCGCAAGGCTGCGCAAGTCTGCGCATTGGCCCAATAATAATGCAAATCCCTCGGGGCTATCAGAAAAAAAAGTTTATTGTGTAGAAAGGCACGATGTGTGCGATCCTTAGGGAAAAAACCCCATTTTTGGCCTTCCCAGAGGCGAAAAAAGGTGTTGTTAACTTTGCAAGGCTGCGCACTGGCCCAATAATAATGCAAATCCCTCGGGGCTATCAGGAAAAAAGTTTATTGTGTAGAAAGGCGCGATGTGTGCGATCCTTAGGGAAAAAACCCCATTTTTGGCCTTCCCAGAGGCGAAAAAAGGTGTTGCTAACTTCGCAAGGCTGCACAAGGCTGCGCACTGGCCCAATAATAATGCAAATCCCTCGGGGCTATCAGGAAAAAAAGTTTATTGTGTAGAAAGGCGCGATGTGTGCGATCCTTAGGGAAAAAACCCCATTTTTGGCCTTCCCAGTGGCGAAAAAAGGTGTTGTTAACTTCGCAAGGCTGGGCAAGTCTGCGCATTGGCCCAATAATAATGCAAATCCCTCGGGGCTATCAGAAAAAAAAGTTTATTGTGAAGAAAGGCGCGATGTGTGCGATCCTTAGGGAAAAAAACCCATTTTTGGTCTTCCCAGAGGCGACAAAAGGTGTTGTTAACATCGCAAGGCTGTGCAAGGCTACGCACTGGGCCAATAATAATGCAAATCCCTCGGGGCTATCAGAAAAAAAAGTTTATTGTGTAGAAAGGCGCGATGTGTGCGATCCTTAGGGAAAAAACCCCATTCCTGGCCTTCCCAGAGGCGAAAAAAGGTGTTGTTAAGTTCGCAAGGCTGCGCAAGGCTGCGCACTGGCCCAATAATAATGCAAATCCCTCGGGGCTATCAGAAAAAAAAGTTTATTGTGTAGAAAGGCGCGATGTGTGCGATCCTTAGGGAAAAAATCCCATTTTTGGCCTTCCCAGAGGCGAAAAAAGGTGTTGTTAACTTCGCAAGGCTGCGCAAGGCTGCGCACTGGCCCAATAATAATGCAAATCCCTCGGGGCTATCAGAAAAAAAAGTTTATTGTGTAGAAAGGCGCGATGTGTGCGATCCTTAGGGAAAAAACTCCATTTTTGGCCTTCCCAGAGGCGAAAAAAGGTGTTGTTAACTTCGCAAGGCTGCGCAAGGCTGTGCACTGGCCCAATAATAATGCAAATCCCTCGGGGCTATCAGAAAAAAAAGTTTATTGTGTAGAAAGGCGCGATGTGTGCGATCCTTAGGGGAAAAAACCCCATTTTTGGCCTTCCCAGAGGCGAAAAAAAGGTGTTGTTAACTTCGCAAGGCTGCGCACTGGCCCAATAATAATGCAAATCCCTCGGGGCTATCAGAAAAAAAAGTTTATTGTGTAGAAAGGCGCGATGTGTGCGATCCTTAGGGAAAAAACCCCATTTTTGGCCTTCCCAGACGCGAAAAAAGGTGTTGTTAACTTCGCAAGGCTGCACAAGTCTGCGCACTGGCCCAATAATAATGCAAATCCCTCGGGGCTATCAGAAAAAAAAGTTTATTGTGTATAAAGGCGCGATGTGTGCGATCCTTAGGGAAAAAACCCCATTTTTGGCCTTCCCAGAGGCGAAAAAAGGTGTTGTTAACTTCGCAAGGCTGCGCAAGGCTGCGCACTGGCCCAATAATAATAAAAATCCCTCGGGGCTATCAGAAAAAAAAGTTTATTGTGTAGAAAGGCGCGATGTGTGCGATCCTTAGGGAAAAAACCCCATTTTTGGCCTTCCCAGAGGCGAAAAAAGGTGTTGTTAACTTTGCAAGGCTGCGCAAGGCTGCGCACTGGCCCAATAATAATGCAAATCCCTCGGGGCTATCAGAAAAAAAAGTTTATTGTGTAGAAAGGCGCGATGTGTGCGATCCTTAGGGAAAATAACCCCATCTTTGGCCTTCCCAGAGGCGAAAAAAGGTGTTGTTAACTTTGCAAGGCTGCGCACTGGCCCAATAATAACGCAAATCCCTCGGGGCTATCAGAAAAAAAAGTTTATTGTGTAGAAAGGCGCGATGTGTGCGATCCTTAGGGAAAAAACCCCATTTTTGGCCTTCCCATAGGCGAAAAAAGGTGTTGTTAACTTCGCAAGGCTGCGCAAGTCTGCGCACTGGCCCAATAATAATGCAAATCCCTCGGGGCTATCAGAAAAAAAAGTTTATTGTGTATAAAGGCGCGATGTGTGCGATCCTTAGGGAAAAAACCCCATTTTGGCCTTCCCAGAGGCGAAAAAAGGTGTTGTTAACTTCGCAAGGCTGCGCAAGGCTGCGCACTGGCCCAAAAATAATGCAAATCCCTCGGGGCTATCAGAAAAAAAAAGTTTATTGTGTAGAAAGGCGCGATGTGTGCGATCCTTAGGGAAAAAACCCCATTCTTGGCCTTCCCAGAGGCGAGAAAAGGTGTTGTTAACTTCGCAAGGCTGCGCAAGTCTGCGCACTGGCCCAATAATAATGCAAATCCCTCGGGGCTATCAGAAAAAAAAGTTTATTGTGTAGAAAGGCGCGATGTGTGCGATCCTTAGGGAAAAAACCCCATTTTTGGCCTTCCCAGAGGCGAAAAAAGGTGTTGTTAACTTCGCAAGGCTGCGCAAGGCTGCGCACTGGCCCAATAATAATGCAAATCCCTCGGGGCTATCAGAAAAAAAAGTTTATTGTGTAGAAAGGCGCGATGTGTGCGATCCTTAGGGAAAAAACCCCATTTTTGGCCTTCCCAGAGGCGAAAAAAGGTGTTGTTAACTTCGCACGGCTGCGCAAGGCTGCGCACTGGCCCAATAATAATGCAAATCCCTCGGGGCTATCAGAAACAAAAGTTTATTGTGTAGAAAGGCGCGATGTGTGCGATCCTTAGGGAAAATAACCCCATTTTTGGCCTTCCCAGAGGCGAAAAAAGGTGTTGTTAACTTCGCAGGGCTGCGCACTGGCCCAATAATAATGCAAATCCCTCGGGGCTATCAGAAAAAAAAGTTTATTGTGTAGAAAGGCGCGATGTGTGCGATCCTTAGGGAAAAAACCCCATTTTTGGCCTTCCCAGAGGCGAAAAAAGGTGTTGTTAACTTCGCAAGGCTGCGCAAGTCTGCGCACTGCCCCAATAATAATGCAAATCCCTCGGGGCTATCAGAAAAAAAAGTTTATTGTGTATAAAGGCGCGATGTGTGCGATCCTTAGGGAAAAAACCCCATTTTTGGCCTTCCCAGAGGCGAAAAAAGGTGTTGTTAACTTCGCAAGGCTGCGCAAGTCTGCGCATTGGCCCAATAATAATGCAAATCCCTCGGGGCTATCAGAAAAAAAAGTTTATTGTGTAGAAAGGCGCGATGTGTGCGATCCTTAGGGAAAAAACCCCATTTTTGGCCTTCCCAGAGGCGAAAAAAGGTGTTGTTAACTTTGCAGGGCTGGGCAAGGCTGCGCATTGGCCCAATAATAATTCAAATCCCTCGGGGCTATCAGAAAAAAAAGTTTATTGTGTAGAAAGGCGCGATGTGTGCGATCCTTAGGGAAAAAACCCCATTTTTGGCCTTCCCAGAGGCGAAAAAAGGTGTTCTTAACTTCGCAAGGCTGCGCAAGGCTGCGCACTGGCCCAATAATAATGCAAATCCCTCGGGGCTATCAGAAAAAAAAGTTTATTGTGTAGAAAGGCGCGATGTGTGCGATCCTTAGGGAAAAAACCCTACTTTTGGCCTTCCCAGAGGCGAAAAAAGGTGTTGTTAACTTCGCAAGGCTGCGCAAGTCTGCGCACTGGCCCAATAATAATGCAAATCCCTCGGGGCTATCAGAAAAACAAGTTTATTGTGTAGAAAGGCACGATGTGTGCGATCCTTAGGGAAAAAAACCCCATTTTTGGCCTTCCCAGAGGCGAAAAAAGGTGTTGTTAACTTCGCACGGCTGCGCAAGTCTGCGCATTGGCCCAATAATAATGCAAATCCCTCGGGGCTATCAGAAAAAAAAGTTTATTGTGTAGAAAGGCGCGATGTGTGCGATCCTTAGAGAAAAAACCCCATTTTTGGCCTTCCCAGAGGCGAAAAAAGGTGTTGTTAACTTTGCAGGGCTGGGCAAGGCTGCGCATTGGCCCAATAATAATGCAAATCCCTCGGGGCTATCAGAAAAAAAAGTTTATTGTGTATAAAGGCGCGATGTGTGCGATCCTTAGGGAAAAAACCCCATTTTTGGCCTTCCCAGAGGCGAAAAAAGGTGTTGTTAACTTCGCAGGGCTGCGCAAGGCTGCGCACTGGCCCAATAATAATGCAAATCCCTCGGGGCTATCAGAAAAGAAAGTTTATTGTGTAGAAAGGCGCGATGTGTGCGATCCTTAGGGAAAAAACCCCATTTTTGGCCTTCCCAGAGGCGAAAAAAGGTGTTGTTAACTTCGCAAGGCTGCCCAAGTCTGCGCATTGGCCCAATAATAATGCAAATCCCTCGGGACTATCAGAAAAAAAAGTTTATTGTGTAGAAAGGCGCGATGTGTGCGATCCTTAGGGAAAAAACCCCATTCTTGGCCTTCCCAGAGGCGAAAAAAGGTGTTGTTAATTCGCAAGGCTGCGCAAGTCTGCGCACTGGCCCAATAATAATGCAAATCCCTCGGGGCTATCAGAAAAAAAAGTTTATTGTGTAGAAAGGCGCGATGTGTGCGATCCTTAGGGAAAAAACCCCATTTTTGGCCTTCCCAGAGGCGAAAAAAGGTGTTGTTAACTTTGCAGGGCTGGGCAAGGCTGCGCATTGGCCCAATAATAATGCAAATCCCTCGGGGCTATCAGAAAAAAAAGTTTATTGTGTAGAAAGGCGCGATGTGTGCGATCCTTAGGGAAAAAACCCCATTTTTGACCTTCCCAGAGGCGAAAAAAGGTGTTGTTAACTTCGCAAGGCTACGCAAGTCTGCGCATTGGCCCAATAATAATGCAAATCCCTCGGGGCTATCAGAAAAAAAAGTTTATTGTGTAGAAAGGCGCGATGTGTGCGATCCTTAGGGAAAAAACCCCATTTTTGGCCTTCCCAGAGGCGAAAAAAGGTGTTGTTAACTTCGCAAGGCTGTGCAAGGCTGCGCACTGGCCCAATAATAATGCAAATCCCTCGGGGCTATCAGAAAAAAAAGTTTATTGTGTAGAAAGGCGCGATGTGTGCGATCCTTAGGGAAAAAACCCCATTCTTGGCCTTCCCAGAGGCGAAAAAAGGTATTGTTAACTTCGCAAGGCTGCGCAAGGCTGCGCACTGGCCCAATAATAATGCAAATCCCTCGGGGCTATCAGAAAAAAAAGTTTATTGCGTAGAAAGTCTGCGATTTTGTCGATAAGGTGGGAATTTCTGTTTTCAGAGGGGTGGGGTGGGTCCCTCAAAAAAGTGCTGGTTTTGGTGCAACGGCCCCAGCTCAAAAGCAGCCCAGATCCCGTTGCGGCACCAAAAAACATTCCATTTGGCGCTATTTTTATCGAATTTGGCGATACTAAAAAGTGCTGCACTTTTTCAGGGCTTGAATTAGCCCCAAAAAGCAGAAAAAAGCTAATTGGCGCTCTCAGCTGCATGCACAAACGTCCCAAATGCATTCAATCCCTCTGGGACCATATGAAAAAAATTCCTTTTGTGCAAAAGCACAAAGAAGGCGCGATATCTGCGATCCTTAGGGAAAAACCCCCATTTTTGGACTTCCCAGAGGCGAAAAAAGGTGTTGTTAACTTCGCAAGGCTGCGCAAGTCTGCGCATTGGCCCAATAATAATGCAAATCCCTCGGGGCTATCAGAAAAAAAAGTTTATTGTGTAGAAAGGCGCGATGTGTGCGATCCTTAGGGAAAAAACCCCATTTTTGGCCTTCCCAGAGGCGAAAAAAGGTGTTGTTAACTTCGCAAGGCTGCGCACTGGCCCAATAATAATGCAAATCCCTCGGGGCTATCAGAAAAAAAAGTTTATTGTGTAGAAAGGCGCGATCTGTGCGATCCTTAGGGAAAAAACCCCATTTTTGGCCTTCCCAGAGGCGAAAAAAGGTGTTGTTAACTTCGCAAGGCTGCGCAAGGCTGCGCACTGGCCCAATAATAATGCAAATCCCTCGGGGCTATCAGAAAAAAAAGTTTATTGTGTAGAAAGGCGCGATGTGTGCGATCCTTAGGGAAAAAACCCCATTTTTGGCCTTCCCAGAGGCGAAAAAAGGTGTTGTTAACTTCGCAAGGCTGCGCAAGGCTGCGCACTGGCCCAATAATAATGCAAATCCCTCGGGGCTATCAGAAAAAAAAGTTTATTGTGTAGAAAGGCGCGATGTGTGCGATCCTTAGGGAAAAAACCCCATTCTTGGCCTTCCCAGAGGCGAGAAAAGGTGTTGTTAACTTCGCAAGGCTGCGCAAGGCTGCGCACTGGCCCAATAATAATGCAAATCCCTCGGGGCTATCAGAAAAAAAAGTTTATTGTGTAGAAAGGCGCGATGTGTGCGATCCTTAGGGAAAAAACCCCATTTTTGGCCTTCCCAGAGGCGAAAAAAGGTGTTGTTAACTTTGCAGGGCTGGGCAAGGCTGCGCATTGGCCCAATAATAATGCAAATCCCTCGGGGCTATCAGAAAAAAAAGTTTATTGTGTAGAAAGGCGCGATGTGTGCGATCCTTAGGGAAAAAACCCCATTTTTGGCCTTCCCAGAGGCGAAAAAAGGTGTTGTTAACTTCGCAAGGCTGCGCACTGGCCCAATAATAATGCAAATCCCTCGGGGCTATCAGAAAAAAAAGTTTATTGTGTAGAAAGGCGCGATCTGTGCGATCCTTAGGGAAAAAACCCCATTTTTGGCCTTCCCAGAGGCGAAAAAAGGTGTTGTTAACTTCGCAAGGCTGCGCAAGGCTGCGCACTGGCCCAATAATAATGCAAATCCCTCGGGGCTATCAGAAAAAAAAGTTTATTGTGTAGAAAGGCGCGATGTGTGCGATCCTTAGGGAAAAAACCCCATTTTTGGCCTTCCCAGAGGCGAAAAAAGGTGTTGTTAACTTCGCAAGGCTGCGCAAGGCTGCGCACTGGCCCAATAATAATGCAAATCCCTCGGGGCTATCAGAAAAAAAAGTTTATTGTGTAGAAAGGCGCGATGTGTGCGATCCTTAGGGAAAAAACCCCATTCTTGGCCTTCCCAGAGGCGAGAAAAGGTGTTGTTAACTTCGCAAGGCTGCGCAAGGCTGCGCACTGGCCCAATAATAATGCAAATCCCTCGGGGCTATCAGAAAAAAAAGTTTATTGTGTAGAAAGGCGCGATGTGTGCGATCCTTAGGGAAAAAACCCCATTTTTGGCCTTCCCAGAGGCGAAAAAAGGTGTTGTTAACTTTGCAGGGCTGGGCAAGGCTGCGCATTGGCCCAATAATAATGCAAATCCCTCGGGGCTATCAGAAAAAAAGTTTATTGTGTAGAAAGGCGCGATGTGTGCGATCCTTAGGGAAAAAACCCCATTTTTGGCCTTCCCAGAGGCGAAAAAAGGTGTTGTTAACTTCGCAAGGCTACGCAAGTCTGCGCATTGGCCCAATAATAATGCAAATCCCTCGGGGCTATCAGAAAAAAAAGTTTATTGTGTAGAAAGGCGCGATGTGTGCGATCCTTAGGGAAAAAACCCCATTTTTGGCCTTCCCAGAGGCGAAAAAAGGTGTTGTTAACTTCGCAAGGCTGCGCAAGGCTGCGCACTGGCCCAATAATAATGCAAATCCCTCGGGGCTATCAGAAAAAAAAGTTTATTGTGTAGAAAGGCGCGATGTGTGCGATCCCTAGGGAAAAAACCCCATTCTTGGCCTTCCCAGAGGCGAGAAAAGGTGTTGTTAACTTCGCAAGGCTGCGCAAGGCTGCGCACTGGCCCAATAATAATGCAAATCCCTCGGGGCTATCAGAAAAAAAAGTTTATTGTGTAGAAAGGCGCGATGTGTGCGATCCTTAGGGAAAAAACCCCATTTTTGGCCTTCCCATAGGCGAAAAAAGGTGTTGTTAACTTCGCAAGGCTGCACAAGGCTGCGCAGTGGCCCAATAATAATGCAAATCCCTCGGGGCTATCAGAAAAAAAATTTTATTGCGTAGAAAGTCTGCGATTTTGTCGATAAGGTGGGAATTTCTGTTTTCAGAGGGGTGGGGTGGGTCCCTCAAAAAAGTGCTGGTTTTGGTGCAACGGCCCCAGCTCAAAAGCAGCCCAGATCCCGTTGCGGCACCAAAAAACATTCCATTTGGCGCTATTTTTATCGAATTTGGCGATACTAAAAAGTGCTGCACTTTTTCAGGGCTTGAATTAGCCCCAAAAAGCAGAAAAAAGCTAATTGGCGCTCTCAGCTGCATGCACAAACGTCCCAAATGCATTCAATCCCTCTGGGACCATATGAAAAAAATTCCTTTTGTGCAAAAGCACAAAGAAGGCGCGATATCTGCGATCCTTAGGGAAAAACCCCCATTTTTGGACTTCCCAGAGGCGAAAAAAGGTGTTGTTAACTTCGGAAGGCTGCGCAAGTCTGCGCATTGGCCCAATAATAATGCAAATCCCTCGGGGCTATCAGAAAAAAAAGTTTATTGTGTAGAAAGGCGCGATGTGTGCGATCCTTAGGGAAAAAACCCCATTTTTGGCCTTCCCAGAGGCGAAAAAAGGTGTTGTTAACTTCGCAAGGCTGCGCACTGGCCCAATAATAATGCAAATCCCTCGGGGCTATCAGAAAAAAAAGTTTATTGTGTAGAAAGGCGCGATGTGTGCGATCCTTAGGGAAAAAACCCCATTTTTGGCCTTCCCAGAGGCGAGAAAAGGTGTTGTTAACTTCGCAAGGCTGCGCACTGGCCCAATAATAATGCAAATCCCTCGGGGCTATCAGAAAAAAAAGTTTATTGTGTAGAAAGGCGCGATGTGTGCGATCCTTAGGGAAAAAACCCCATTTTTGGCCTTCCCAGAGGCGAAAAGAGGTGTTGTTAACTTCGCAAGGCTGCGCACTGGCCCAATAATAATGCAAATCCCTCGGGGCTATCAGAAAAAAAAGTTTATTGTGTAGAAAGGCGCGATGTGTGCGATCCTTAGGGAAAAAACCCCATTTTTGACCTTCCCAGAGGCGAAAAAAGGTGTTGTTAACTTCGCAAGGCTGCGCACTGGCCCAATAATAATGCAAATCCCTCGGGGCTATCAGAAAAAAAAGTTTATTGTGTAGAAAGGCGCGATGTGTGCGATCCTTAGGGAAAAAACCCCATTTTTGGCCTTCCCAGAGGCGAAAAAAGGTGTTGTTAACTTCGCAAGGCTGCGCACTGGCCCAATAATAATGCAAATCCCTCGGGGCTATCAGAAAAAAAAGTTTATTGTGTAGAAAGGCGCGATGTGTGCGATCCTTAGGGAAAAAACCCCATTTTTGGCCTTCCCAGAGGCAAAAAGAGGTGTTGTTAACTTCGCAAGGCTGCGCACTGGCCCAATAATAATGCAAATCCCTCGGGGCTATCAGAAAAAAAAGTTTATTGTGTAGAAAGGCGCGATGTGTGCGATCCTTAGGGAAAAAACCCCATTTTTGGCCTTCCCAGAGGCGAAAAAAGGTGTTGTTAACTTCGCAAGGCTGCGCACTGGCCCAATAATAATGCAAATCCCTCGGGGCTATCAGAAAAAAAAGTTTATTGTGTAGAAAGGCGCGATGTGTGCGATCCTTAGGGAAAAAACCCCATTTTTGGCCTTCCCAGAGGCGAAAAGAGGTGTTGTTAACTTCGCAAGGCTGCGCACTGGCCCAATAATAATGCAAATCCCTCGGGGCTATCAGAAAAAAAAGTTTATTTTGTATAAGGGCGCGATGTGTGCGATCCTTAGGGAAAAAACCCCATTTTTGGCCTTCCCAGAGGCGAAAAAAGGTGTTGTTAACTTCGCAAGGCTGCGCAAGTCTGCGCATTGGCCCAATAATAATGCAAATCCCTCGGGGGTATCAGAAAAAAAAGTTTATTGTGTAGAAAGGCGCGATGTGTGCGATCCTTAGGGAAAAAACCCCATTTTTGGCCTTCCCAGAGGCGAAAAAAGGTGTTGTTAACTTTGCAAGGCTGCGCAAGGCTGCGCATTGGCCCAATAATAATGCAAATCCCTCGGGGCTATCAGAAAAAAAAGTTTATTGTGTAGAAAGGCGCGATGTGTGCGATCCTTAGGGAAAAAACCCCATTCTTGGCCTTCCCAGAGGCGAAAAAAGGTGTTGTTAACTTCGCAAGGCTGTGCAAGGCTGCGCACTGGCCCAATAATAATGCAAATCCCTCGGGGCTATCAGAAAAAAAAGTTGATTTTGAAGAAAGGCGCGATGTGTGCGATCCTTAGGGAAAAAACCCCATTCTTGGCCTTCCCAGAGGCGAAAAAAGGTGTTGTTAACTTCGCAAGGCTGCGCAAGTCTGCGCATTGGCCCAATAATAATGCAAATCCCTCGGGGCTATCAGAAAAAAAAGTTTATTGTGTAGTAAGGCGCGATGTGTGCGATCCTTAGGGAAAAAACCCCATTTTTGGCCTTCCCATAGGCGAAAAAAGGTGTTGTTAACTTTGCAAGGCTGCACAAGGCTGCGCAGTGGCCCAATAATAATGCAAATCCCTCGGGGCTATCAGAAAAAAAAGTTTATTGCGTACAAAGTCTGCGATTTTGTCGATAAGGTGGGAATTTCTGTTTTCAGAGGGGTGGGGTGGGTCCCTCAAAAAAGTGCTGGTTTTGGTGCAACGGCCCCAGCTCAAAAACAGCCCAGATCCCGTTGCGGCACCAAAAAACATTCCATTTGGCGCTATTTTTATCGAATTTTGCGATACTAAAAAGTGCTGCACTTTTTCAGGGCTTGAATTAGCCCCAAAAAGCAGAAAAAAGCTAATTGGCGCTCTCAGCTGCATGCACAAAGGTCCCAAATGCATTCAATCCCTCTGGGACCATATGAAAAAAATTCGTTTTGTGCAAAAGCACAAAGAAGGCGCGATATGTGCGATCCTTAGGGAAAAAACCCCATTTTTGGACTTCCCAGGGGCGAAAAAAGGTGTTGTTAACTTCGCAAGTCTGCGCATTGGCCCAATAATAATGCAAATCCCTCGGGGCTATCAGAAAAAAAAGTTTATTGTGTAGAAAGGCGCGATGTGTGCGATCCTTAGGGAAAAAACCCCATTTTTGGCCTTCCCAGAGGCGAAAAAAGGTGTTGTTAACTTCGCAAGGCTGCGCACTGGCCCAATAATAATGCAAATCCCTCGGGGCTATCAGAAAAAAAAGTTTATTGTGTAGAAAGGCGCGATGTGTGCGATCCTTAGGGAAAAAACCCCATTTTTGGCCTTCCCAGAGGCGAAAAGAGGTGTTGTTAACTTCGCAATGCTGTGCACTGGCCCAATAATAATGCAAATCCCTCGGGGCTATCAGAAAAAAAAGTTTATTGTGTAGAAAGGCGCGATGTGTGCGATCCTTAGGGAAAAAACCCCATTCTTGGCCTTCCCAGAGGCGAAAAAAGGTGTTGTTAACTTCGCAAGGCTGTGCAAGGCTGCGCACTGGCCCAATAATAATGCAAATCCCTCGGGGCTATCAGAAAAAAAAGTTTATTGTGTAGAAAGGCGCGATGTGTGGGCTCCTTAGGGAAAAAACCCCATTTTTGGCCTTCCCAGAGGCGAAAAAAGGTGTTGTTAACTTTGCAAGGCTGCGCAAGTCTGCGCATTCGCCCAATAATAATGCAAATCCCTCGGGGCTATCAGAAAAAAAAGTTTATTGTGTAGTAAGGCGCGATGTGTGGCCTCTTAGGGAAAAAACCCCATTTTTGGCCTTCCCAGAGACGAAAAAAGGTGTTGTTAACTTTGCAAGGCTGCGCAAGGCTGCGCACTGGCCCAATAATAATGCAAATCCCTCGGGGCTATAAGAAAAAAAAGTTTATTGTGTAGAAAGGCGAGATGTGTGCGATCCTTAGGGAAAAAACCCCATTTTTGGCCTTCCCAGAGGCCAAAAAAGGTGTTGTTAACTTCGCAAGGCTGCGCAAGTCTGCGCATTGGCCCAATAATAATGCAAATCCCTCGGGGCTATCAGAAAAAAAGGTTTATTGTGTAGAAAGGCGCGATGTGTGCGATCCTTAGGGAAAAAACCCCATTTTTGGCCTTCCCAGAGGCCAAAAAAGGTGTTGTTAACTTCGCAAGGCTGCGCAAGGCTGCGCAGTGGCCCAATAATAATGCAAATCCCTCGGGGCTATCAGAAAAAAAAGTTTATTGCGTACAAAGTCTGCGATTTTGTCGATAAGGTGGGAATTTCTGTTTTCAGAGGGGTGGGGTGGGTCCCTCAAAAAAGTGCTGGTTTTGGTGAAACGGCCCCAGCTCAAATGCAGCCCAGATCCCGTTGCGGCACCAAAAAGCATTCCATTTGGCGCTATTTTTATCGAATGTGGCGATACTAAAAAGTGCTGCACTTTTTCAGGGCTTGAATTAGCCCCAAACAGCAGAAAAAAGCTAATTCGTGCTCTCAGCTGCATGCACAAAGGTCCCAAATGCATTCAATCCCTCTGGGACCATATGAAAAAAATTCCTTTTGTGCAAAAGCACAAAGAAGGCGCGATATGTGCGATCCTTAGGGAAAAAAACCCATTTTTGGACTTCCCAGAGGCGAAAAAAGGTGTTGTTAACTTCGCAAGGCTGCGCAACTCTGCGCATTGGCCCAATAATAATGCAAATCCCTCGGGGCTATCAGAAAAAAAAGTTTATTGTGTAGAAAGGCGCGATGTGTGCGATCCTTAGGGAAAAAACCCCATTTTTGGCCTTCCCAGAGGCGAAAAAAGGTGTTGTTAACTTCGCAAGGCTGCGCAAGTCTGCGCATTGGCCCAATAATAATGCAAATCCCTCGGGGCTATCAGAAAAAAAAGTTTATTGTGTAGAAAGGCGCGATGTGTGCGATCCTTAGGGAAAAACCCCCATTTTTGGCCTTCCCAGAGGCGAAAAAAGGTGTTGTTAACTTTGCAAGGCTGCGCAAGTCTTCGCATTGGCCCAATAATAATGCAAATCCCTCGGGGCTATCAGAAAAAAAAGTTTATTGTGTAGAAAGGCGCGATGTGTGCGATCCTTAGGGAAATAACCACATTTTTGGCCTTCCCAGAGGCGAAAAAAGGTGTTGTTAACTTCGCAAGGCTGCGCAAGTCTGCGCACTGGCCCAATAATAATGCAAATCCCTCGGGGCTATCAGAAAAAAAAGTTTATTGTGTATAAAGGCGCGATGTGTGCGATCCTTAGGGAAAAAACCCCATTTTTGGCCTTCCCAGAGGCGAAAAAAGGTGTTGTTAACTTCGCAAGGCTGCGGAAGTCTGCACATTGGCCCAATAATAATGCAAATCCCTCGGGGCTATCAGAAAAAAAAGTTTATTGTGTAGAAAGGCGCGATGTGTGCGATCCTTAGGGAAAAAACCCCATTTTTGGCCTTCCCAGAGGCGAAAAAAGGTGTTGTTAACTTCGCAAGGCTGCGCAAGTCTGCGCACTGGCCCAATAATAATGCAAATCCCTCGGGGCTATCAGAAAAAAAAGTTTATTGTGTAGAAAGGCGCGATGTGTGCGATCCTTAGGGAAAAAACCCCATTTTTGGCCTTCCCAGAGGCGAAAAAAGGTGTTGTTAACTTCGCAAGGCTGCGCAAGTCTGCGCACTGGCCCAATAATAATGCAAATCCCTCGGGGCTATCAGAAAAAAAGGTTTATTGTGTAGAAAGGCGCGATGTGTGCGATCCTTAGGGAAAAAACCCCATTTTTGGCCTTCCCAGAGGCCAAAAAAGGTGTTGTTAACTTCGCAAGGCTGCGGAAGGCTGCGCAGTGGCCCAATAATAATGCAAATCCCTCGGGGCTATCAGAAAAAAAAGTTTATTGCGTAGAAAGTCTGCGATTTTGTCGATAAGGTGGGAATTTCTGTTTTCAGAGGGGTGGGGTGGGTCCCTCAAAAAAGTGCTGGTTTTGGTGAAACGGCCCCAGCTCAAATGCAGCCCAGATCCCGTTGCGGCACCAAAAAGCATTCCATTTGGCGCTATTTTTATCGAATGTGGCGATACTAAAAAGTGCTGCACTTTTTGAGGGCTTGAATTAGCCCCAAACAGCAGAAAAAAGCTAATTCGTGCTCTCAGCTGCATGCACAAAGGTCCCAAATGCATTCAATCCCTCTGGGACCATATGAAAAAAATTCCTTTTTTGCAAAAGCACAAAGAAGGCGCGATATGTGCGATCCTTAGGGAAAAAAACCCATTTTTGGACTTCCCAGAGGCGAAAAAAGGTGTTGTTAACTTCGCAAGGCTGCGCAAGTCTGCGCATTGGCCCAATAATAATGCAAATCCCTCGGGGCTATCAGAAAAAAAAGTTTATTGTGTAGAAAGGCGCGATGTGTGCGATCCTTAGGGAAAAAACCCCATTTTTGGCCTTCCCAGAGGCCAAAAAAGGTGTTGTTAACTTCGCAAGGCTGCGCAAGTCTGCGCATTGGCCCAATAATAATGCAAATCCCTCGGGGCTATCAGAAAAAAAAGTTTATTGTGTAGAAAGGCGCGATGTGTGCGATCCTTAGGGAAAAACCCCCATTTTTGGCCTTCCCAGAGGCGAAAAAAGGTGTTGTTAACTTTGCAAGGCTGCGCAAGTCTTCGCATTGGCCCAATAATAATGCAAATCCCTCGGGGCTATCAGAAAAAAAAGTTTATTGTATAGAAGGCGCGATGTGTGCGATCCTTAGGGAAATAACCACATTTTTGGCCTTCCCAGAGGCGAAAAAAGGTGTTGTTAACTTCGCAAGGCTGCGCAAGTCTGCGCACTGGCCCAATAATAATGCAAATCCCTCGGGGCTATCAGAAAAAAAAGTTTATTGTGTATAAAGGCGCGATGTGTGCGATCCTTAGGGAAAAAACCCCATTTTTGGCCTTCCCAGAGGCGAAAAAAGGTGTTGTTAACTTCGCAAGGCTGCGGAAGTCTGCACATTGGCCCAATAATAATGCAAATCCCTCGGGGCTATCAGAAAAAAAAGTTTATTGTGTAGAAAGGCGCGATGTGTGCGATCCTTAGGGAAAAAACCCCATTTTTGGCCTTCCCAGAGGCGAAAAAAGGTGTTGTTAACTTCGCAAGGCTGCGCAAGTCTGCGCACTGGCCCAATAATAATGCAAATCCCTCGGGGCTATCAGAAAAAAAAGTTTATTGTGTAGAAAGGCGCGATGTGTGCGATCCTTAGGGAAAAAACCCCATTTTTGGCCTTCCCAGAGGCGAAAAAAGGTGTTGTTAACTTCGCAAGGCTGCGCAAGGCTGCGCACTGGCCCAATAATAATGCAAATCCCTCGGGGCTATCAGAAAAAAAAGTTTATTGTGTAGAAAGGCGCGATGTGTGCGATCCTAAGGGAAAAAACCCCATTCTTGGCCTTCCCAGAGGCGAGAAAAGGTGTTGTTAACTTCGCAAGGCTGCGCAAGGCTGCGCACTGGCCCAATAATAATGCAAATCCCTCGGGGCTATCAGAAAAAAAAGTTTATTGTGTAGAAAGGCGCGATGTGTGCGATCCTTAGGGAAAAAACCCCATTTTTGGCCTTCCCAGAGGCGAAAAGAGGTGTTGTTAACTTCGCAAGGCTGCGCACTGGCCCAATAATAATGCAAATCCCTCGGGGCTATCAGAAAAAAAAGTTTATTGTGTAGAAAGGCGCGATGTGTGCGATCCTTAGGGAAAAAACCCCATTTTTGGCCTTCCCAGAGGCGAAAAAAGGTGTTGTTAACTTTGCAAGGCTGCGCAAGGCTGCGCATTGGCCCAATAATAATGCAAATCCCTCGGGGCTATCAGAAAAAAAAGTTTATTGTGTAGAAAGGCGCGATGTGTGCGATCCTTAGGGAAAAAACCCCATTCTTGGCCTTCCCAGAGGCGAAAAAAGGTGTTGTTAACTTCGCAAGGCTGTGCAAGGCTGCGCACTGGCCCAATAATAATGCAAATCCCTCGGGGCTATCAGAAAAAAAAGTTGATTTTGAAGAAAGGCGCGATGTGTGCGATCCTTATGGAAAAAACCCCATTCTTGGCCTTCCCAGAGGCGAAAAAAGGTGTTGTTAACTTCGCAAGGCTGCGCAAGTCTGCGCATTGGCCCAATAATAATGCAAATCCCTCGGGGCTATCAGAAAAAAAAGTTTATTGTGTAGTAAGGCGCGATGTGTGCGATCCTTAGGGAAAAAACCCCATTTTTGGCCTTCCCATAGGCGAAAAAAGGTGTTGTTAACTTTGCAAGGCTGCACAAGGCTGCGCAGTGGCCCAATAATAATGCAAATCCCTCGGGGCTATCAGAAAAAAAAGTTTATTGCGTACAAAGTCTGCGATTTTGTCGATAAGGTGGGAATTTCTGTTTTCAGAGGGGTGGGGTGGGTCCCTCAAAAAAGTGCTGGTTTTGGTGCAACGGCCCCAGCTCAAAAACAGCCCAGATCCCGTTGCGGCACCAAAAAACATTCCATTTGGCGCTATTTTTATCGAATTTTGCGATACTAAAAAGTGCTGCACTTTTTCAGGGCTTGAATTAGCCCCAAAAAGCAGAAAAAAGCTAATTGGCGCTCTCAGCTGCATGCACAAAGGTCCCAAATGCATTCAATCCCTCTGGGACCATATGAAAAAAATTCGTTTTGTGCAAAAGCACAAAGAAGGCGCGATATGTGCGATCCTTAGGGAAAAAACCCCATTTTTGGACTTCCCAGGGGCGAAAAAAGGTGTTGTTAACTTCGCAAGTCTGCGCATTGGCCCAATAATAATGCAAATCCCTCGGGGCTATCAGAAAAAAAAGTTTATTGTGTAGAAAGGCGCGATGTGTGCGATCCTTAGGGAAAAAACCCCATTTTTGGCCTTCCCAGGGGCGAAAAAAGGTGTTGTTAACTTCGCAAGGCTGCGCACTGGCCCAATAATAATGCAAATCCCTCGGGGCTATCAGAAAAAAAAGTTTATTGTGTAGAAAGGCGCGATGTGTGCGATCCTTAGGGAAAAAACCCCATTTTTGGCCTTCCCAGAGGCGAAAAGAGGTGTTGTTAACTTCGCAATGCTGTGCACTGGCCTAATAATAATGCAAATCCCTCGGGGCTATCAGAAAAAAAAGTTTATTGTGTAGAAAGGCGCGATGTGTGCGATCCTTAGGGAAAAAACCCCATTCTTGGCCTTCCCAGACGCGAAAAAAGGTGTTGTTAACTTCGCAAGGCTGTGCAAGGCTGCGCACTGGCCCAATAATAATGCAAATCCCTCGGGGCTATCAGAAAAAAAAGTTTATTGTGTAGAAAGGCGCGATGTGTGGGCTCCTTAGGGAAAAAACCCCATTTTTGGCCTTCCCAGAGGCGAAAAAAGGTGTTGTTAACTTTGCAAGGCTGCGCAAGTCTGCGCATTGGCCCAATAATAATGCAAATCCCTCGGGGCTATCAGAAAAAAAAGTTTATTGTGTAGTAAGGCGCGATGTGTGCGATCCTTAGGGAAAAGACCCCATTTTTGGCCTTCCCAGAGGCGAAAAAAGGTGTTGTTAACTTCGCAAGGCTGCGCAAGGCTGCGCACTGGCCCAATAATAATGAAAATCCCTCGGGGCTATCAGAAAAAAAAGTTGATTGTGTAGAAAGGCGCGATGTGTGCGATCCTTAGGGAAAAAACCCCATTCTTGGCCTTCCCAGAGGCGAGAAAAGGTGTTGTTAACTTTGCAAGGCTGCGCAAGGCTGCGCACTGGCCCAATAATAATGCAAATCCCTCGGGGCTATCAGAAAAAAAAGTTGATTGTGTAGAAAGGCGCGATGTGTGCGATCCTTAGGGAAAAGACCCCATTTTTGGCCTTCCCAGAGGCGAAAAAAGGTGTTGTTAACTTCGCAAGGCTGCGCAAGTCTGCGCATTGGCCCAATAATAATGCAAATCCCTCGGGGCTATCAGAAAAAAAAGTTTATTGTGTAGAAAGGCGCGATGTGTGCGATCCTTAGGGAAAAAACCCCATCTTTGGCCTTCCCAGAGGCGAAAAAAGGTGTTTTTAACTTCGCAAGGCTGTGCAAGGCTGCGCAGTGGCCCAATAATAATGCAAATCCCTCGGGGCTATCAGAAAAAAAAGTTTATTGTGTAGAAAGGCGCGATGTGTGCGATCCTTAGGGAAAAAACCCCATTTTTGGCCTTCCCAGAGACGAAAAAAGGTGTTGTTAACTTTGCAAGGCTGCGCAAGGCTGCGCACTGGCCCAATAATAATGCAAATCCCTCGGGGCTATCAGAAAAAAAGGTTTATTGTGTAGAAAGGCGCGATGTGTGCGATCCTTAGGGAAAAAACCCCATTTTTGGCCTTCCCAGAGGCCAAAAAAGGTGTTGTTAACTTCGCAAGGCTGCGCAAGTCTGCGCATTGGCCCAATAATAATGCAAATCCCTCGGGGCTATCAGAAAAAAAAGTTTATTGTGTAGAAAGGCGCGATGTGTGCGATCCTTAGGGAAAAAACCCCATTTTTGGCCTTCCCAGAGGCGAAAAAAGGTGTTGTTAACTTCGCAAGGCTGCGCAAGTCTGCGCATTGGCCCAATAATAATGCAAATCCCTCGGGGCTATCAGAAAAAAAGGTTTATTGTGTAGAAAGGCGCGATGTGTGCGATCCTTAGGGAAAAAACCCCATTTTTGGCCTTCCCAGAGGCCAAAAAAGGTGTTGTTAACTTCGCAAGGCTGCGGAAGGCTGCGCAGTGGCCCAATAATAATGCAAATCCCTCGGGGCTATCAGAAAAAAAAGTTTATTGCGTAGAAAGTCTGCGATTTTGTCGATAAGGTGGGAATTTCTGTTTTCAGAGGGGTGGGGTGGGTCCCTCAAAAAAGTGCTGGTTTTGGTGAAACGGCCCCAGCTCAAATGCAGCCCAGATCCCGTTGCGGCACCAAAAAGCATTCCATTTGGCGCTATTTTTATCGAATGTGGCGATACTAAAAAGTGCTGCACTTTTTGAGGGCTTGAATTAGCCCCAAACAGCAGAAAAAAGCTAATTCGTGCTCTCAGCTGCATGCACAAAGGTCCCAAATGCATTCAATCCCTCTGGGACCATATGAAAAAAATTCCTTTTGTGCAAAAGCACAAAGAAGGCGCGATATGTGCGATCCTTAGGGAAAAAAACCCATTTTTGGACTTCCCAGAAGCGAAAAAAGGTGTTGTTAACTTCGCAAGGCTGCGCAAGTCTGCGCATTGGCCCAATAATAATGCAAATCCCTCGGGGCTATCAGAAAAAAAAGTTTATTGTGTAGAAAGGCGCGATGTGTGCGATCCTTAGGGAAAAAACCCCATTTTTGGCCTTCCCAGAGGCGAAAAAAGGTGTTGTTAACTTCGCAAGGCTGCGCAAGTCTGCGCATTGGCCCAATAATAATGCAAATCCCTCGGGGCTATCAGAAAAAAAAGTTTATTGTGTAGAAAGGCGCGATGTGTGCGATCCTTAGGGAAAAACCCCCATTTTTGGCCTTCCCAGAGGCGAAAAAAGGTGTTGTTAACTTTGCAAGGCTGCGCAAGTCTTCGCATTGGCCCAATAATAATGCAAATCCCTCGGGGCTATCAGAAAAAAAAGTTTATTGTGTATAAAGGCGCGATGTGTGCGATCCTTAGGGAAAAAACCCCATTTTTGGCCTTCCCAGAGGCGAAAAAAGGTGTTGTTAACTTCGCAAGGCTGCGGAAGTCTGCACATTGGCCCAATAATAATGCAAATCCCTCGGGGCTATCAGAAAAAAAAGTTTATTGTGTAGAAAGGCGCGATGTGTGCGATCCTTAGGGAAAAAACCCCATTTTTGGCCTTCCCAGAGGCGAAAAAAGGTGTTGTTAACTTCGCAAGGCTGCGCAAGTCTGCGCACTGGCCCAATAATAATGCAAATCCCTCGGGGCTATCAGAAAAAAAAGTTTATTGTGTAGAAAGGCGCGATGTGTGCGATCCTTAGGGAAAAAACCCCATTTTTGGCCTTCCCAGAGGCGAAAAAAGGTGTTGTTAACTTCGCAAGGCTGCGCAAGGCGGCGCACTGGCCCAATAATAATGCAAATCCCTCGGGGCTATCAGAAAAAAAAGTTTATTGTGTAGAAAGGCGCGATGTGTGCGATCCTTAGGGAAAAAACCCCATTTTTGGCCTTCCCAGAGGCGAAAAAAGGTGTTTTTAACTTTGCAAGGCTGCGCAAGTCTACGCATTGGCCCAATAATAATGCAAATCCCTCGGGGGTATCAGAAAAAAGAAGTTTATTGTGTAGAAAGGCGCGATGTGTGCGATCCTTAGGGAAAAAACCCCATTTTTGGCCTTCCAGAGGCGAAAAAAGGTGTTGTTAACTTCGCAAGGCTGCGCAAGTCTGCGCATTGGCCCAATAATAATGCAAATCCCTCGGGGCTATCAGAAAAAAAAGTTTATTGTGTAGAAAGGCGCGATGTGTGCGATCCTTAGGGAAAAAACCCCATTTTTGGCCTTCCCAGAGGCGAAAAAAGGTGTTGTTAACTTCGCAAGGCTGCGCAAGGCTGCGCACTGGCCCAATAATAATGCAAATCCCTCGGGGCTATCAGAAAAAAAAGTTTATTGTGTAGAAAGGCGCGATGTGTGCGAGCCTTAGGGAAAAAACCCCATTTTTGGCCTTCCAGAGGCGAAAAAGGTGATGTTAACTTCGCAAAGCTGCGCAAGGCTGCGCACTGGCCCAATAATAATGCAAATCCCTCGGGGCTATCAGAAAAAAAAGTTTATTGTGTAGAAAGGCGCGATGTGTGCGATCCTTAGGGAAAAAACCCCATTCTTGCCTTCCCAGAGGCGAAAAAGGTGATGTTAACTTCGCAAGGCTGCGCAAGGCTGCGCACTGACCCAATAATAATGCAAATCCCTCGGGGCTATCAGAAAAAAAAGTTTATTGTGTAGAAAGGCGCGATGTGTGCGATCCTTAGGGGAAAAAACCCATTCTTGGCCTTCCCAGAGGCGAAAAAAGGTGATGTTAACTTCGCAAGGCTGCGCAAGGCTGCGCACTGGCCCAATAATAATGCAAATCCCTCGGGGCTATCAGAAAAAAAAGTTTATTGTGTAGAAAGGCGCGATGTGTGCGATCCTTAGGGAAAAACCCCATTTTGGCCTTCCCAGAGGCGAAAAAAGGTCTTGTTAACTTCGCAAGGCTGCGCAAGGCTGCGCAAGTCTGCGCACTGGCCCAATAATAATGCAAATCCCTCGGGGCTATCAGAAAAAAAAGTTTATTGTGTATAAAGGCGCGATGTGTGCAATCCTTAGGGAAAAACCCCATTTTTGGCCTTCCCAGAGGCGAAAAAAGGTGTTGTTAACTTCGCAAGCTGTGCAAGTCTGAGCATTGGCCCAATAATAATGCAAATCCCTCGGGGCTATCAGAAAAGAAAGTTTATTGTGTAGAAAGGCGCGATGTGTGCGATCCTTAGGGAAAAAACCCCATTTTTGGCCTTCCCAGAGGCGAAAAAGGTGTTGTTAACTTCGCAAGGCTGCGCAAGGCTGTGCACTGGCCCAATAATAATGCAAATCCCTCGGGGCTATCAGAAAAAAAAAGTTTATTGTGTAGAAAGGCGCGATGTGTGCAATCCTTAGGGAAAAACCCCATTTTTGGCCTTCCCAGAGGCGAAAAAAGGTGTTGTTAACTTCGCAAGGCTGCGCAAGGCTGCGCACTGGCCCAATAATAATGCAAATCCCTCGGGGCTATCAGAAAAAAAAGTTTATTCTGTAGAAAGGCGCGATGTGTGCGATCCTTAGGAAAAACCCCATTCTTGGCCTTCCCAGAGGCGAAAAAAGGTGATGTTAACTTCGCAAGGCTGCGCAAGGCTGCGCACTGACCCAATAATAATGCAAATCCCTCGGGGCTATCAGAAAAAAAAGTTTATTGTGTAGAAAGGCGCGATGTGTGCGATCCTTAGGGAAAACCCATTCTTGGCCTTCCCAGAGGCGAAAAAGGTGATGTTGACTTCGCAAGGCTGCGCAAGGCTGCGCACTGGCCCAATAATAATGCAAATCCCTCGGGCTATCAGAAAAAAAAGTTTATTGTGTAGAAAGGCGCGATGTGTGCGATCCTTAGGGAAAAAACCCCATTTTTGGCCTTCCCAGAGGCGAAAAAAGGTGTTGTTAACTTCGCAAGGCTGCGCAAGTCTGCGCACTGGCCCAATAATAATGCAAATCCCTCGGGGCTATCAGAAAAAAAAGTTTATTGTGTATAAAGGCGCGATGTGTGCAATCCTTAGAGAAAAAACCCCATTTTTGGCCTTCCCAGAGGCGAAAAAAGGTGTTGATAACTTCGCAAGGCTGCGCAAGTCTGCGCATTGGCCCAATAATAATGCAAATCCCTCGGGGCTATCAGAAAAAAAAGTTTATTGTGTAGAAAGGCGCGATGTGTGCGATCCTTAGGGAAAAAACCCCATTTTTGGCCTTCCCAGAGGCGAAAAAAGGTGTTGTTAACTTCGCAAGGCTGCGCAAGGCTGCGCACTGGCCCAATAATAATGCAAATCCCTCGGGGCTATCAGAAAAAAAAGTTTATTGCGTAGAAAGTCTGCGATTTTGTCGATAAGGTGGGAATTTCTGTTTTCAGAGGGGTGGGGTGGGTCCCTCAAAAAAGTGCTGGTTTTGGTGAAACGGCCCCAGCTCAAATGCAGCCCAGATCCCGTTGCGGCACCAAAAGCATTCCATTTGGCGCTATTTTTATCGAATGTGCCGATACTAAAAAGTGCTGCAACTTTTTGAGGCTTGAATTAGCACCAAACAGCAGAAAAAAGCTAATTCGTGCTCTCAGCTGCATGCACAAAGGTCCCAAATGCATTCAATCCCTCTGGGACCATATGAAAAAAATTCCTTTTGTGCAAAAGCACAAAGAAGGCGCGATATGTGCGATCCTTAGGGAAAAAACCCCATTTTGGACATCCCAGAGGCGAAAAAAGGTGTTGTTAACTTTGCAAGGCTGCGCAAGTCTGCGCATTGGCCCAATAATAATGCAAATCCCTCGGGGCTATCAGAAAAAAAAGTTTATTGTGTAGAAAGGCGCGATGTGTGCGATCCTTAGGGAAAAAACCCCATTTTTGGCCTTCCCAGAGGCGAAAAAAGGTGTTGTTAACTTCGCAGGCTGCGCAAGTCTGCGCATTGGCCCAATAATAAATGCAAATCCCTCGGGGCTATCAGAAAAAAAAGTTTATTGTGTAGAAAGGCGCGATTGTGTGCGATCCTTAGGGAAAAAACCCCATTTTTGGCCTTCCCAGAGGCGAAAAAAGGTGTTGTTAACTTTGGCAAGGCTGCGCAAGTCTTCGCATTGGCCAATAATAATGCAAATCCCTCGGGGCTATCAGAAAAAAAGTTTATTGTGTAGAAAGGCGCGATGTGTGCGATCCTTAGGGAAATAACACATTTTGGCCTTCCCAGAGGCGAAAAAAGGTGTTGTTAACTTCGCAAGGCTGCGCAAGTCTGCGCACTGCCCCAATAATAATGCAAATCCTCGGGGCTATCAGAAAAAAAAGTTTATTGTGTATAAAGGCGCGATGTGTGCGATCCTTAGGGAAAAAACCCCATTTTTGGCCTTCCCAGAGGCGAAAAAGGTGTTGTTAACTTCCCAAGGCTGCGGAAGTCTGCACATTGGCCCAATAATAATGCAAATCCCTCGGGGCTATAAGAAAAAAAAGTTTATTGTGTAGAAAGGCGCGTTGTGTGCGATCCTTAGGAAAAAACCCCATTTTTGGCCTTCCCAGAGGCGAAAAAAGCTATTGTTAACTTCGCAAGGCTGCGCAAGTCTGCGCATTGGCCCAATAATAATGCAAATCCCTCGGGGCTATCAGAAAAAAAAGTTTATTGTGTAGAAAGGCGCGATGTGTGCGATCCTTAGGGAAATAACCACATTTTTGGCCTTCCCAGAGGCGAAAAAAGGTGTTGTTAACTTTGCAAGGCTGCGCAAGTCTGCGCACTGGCCCAATAATAATGCAAATCCCTCGGGCTATCAGAAAAAAAAGTTTATTGTGTCTAAAGGCGCGATGTGTGCGATCCTTAGGGAAAAAACCCCATTTTTGGCCTTCCCAGAGGCGAAAAAAGGTGTTGTTAACTTCGCAAGGCTGCGCAAGTCTGCGCATTGGCCCAATAATAATGCAAATCCCTCGGGGCTATCAGAAAAAAAGGTTTATTGTGTAGAAAGGCGCGATGTGTGCGATCCTTAGGGAAAAAAACCCCATTTTTGGCCTTCCCAGAGGCCAAAAAAGGTGTTGTTAACTTCGCAAGGCTGCGGAAGGCTGCGCAGTGGCCCAATAATAATGCAAATCCCTCGGGGCTATCAGAAAAAAAAGTTTATTGCGTAGAAGTCTGCGATTTTGTCGATAAGGTGGGAATTTCTGTTTTCAGAGGGGTGGGGTGGGTCCTCAAAAAAAGTGCTGGTTTTGGTGAAACGGCCCCAGCTCAAATGCAGCCCAGATCCCGTTGCGGCACCAAAAGCATTCCATTTGGCGCTATTTTTATCGAATGTGGCGATACTAAAAAGTGCTGCACTTTTTGAGGGCTTGAATTAGCCCCAAACAGCAGAAAAAAGCTAATTCGTGCTCTCAGCTGCATGCACAAAGGTCCCAAATGCATTCAATCCCTCTGGGACCATATAAAAAAAATTCCTTTTGTGCAAAAGCACAAAGAAGGCGCGATATGTGCGATCTTAGGGAAAAAAACCATTTTTGGACTTCCCAGAGGCGAAAAAGGTGTTGTTAACTTCGCAAGGCTGCGCAAGTCTGCGCATTGGCCCAATAATAATGCAAATCCCTCAAGGCTATCAGAAAAAAAGTTTATTGTGTAGAAAGGCGCGATGTGTGCGATCCTTAGGGAAAAAACCCCATTTTTGGCCTTCCCAGAGGCGAAAAAAGGTGTTGTTAACTTCGCAAGGCTGCGCAAGTCTGCGCATTGGCCCAATAATAATGCAAATCCCTCGGGGCTATCAGAAAAAAAAAGTTTATTGTGTAGAAAGGCGCGATGTGTGCGATCCTTAGGGAAAAACCCCCATTTTTGGCCTTCCCAGAGGCGAAAAAAGGTGTTGTTAACTTTGCAAGGCTGCGCAAGTCTTCGCATTGGCCCAATAATAATGCAAATCCCTCGGGGCTATCAGAAAAAAAGTTTATTGTGTAGAAAGGCGCGATGTGTGCGATCCTTAGGGAAATAACCACATTTTTGGCCTTCCCAGAGGCGAAAAAAGGTGTTGTTAACTTCGCAAGGCTGCGCAAGTCTGCGCACTGCCCAATAATAATGCAAATCCCTCGGGGCTATCAGAAAAAAAAGTTTATTGTGTATAAAGGCGCGATGGTGCGATCCTTAGGGAAAAAACCCCATTTTTGGCCTTCCCAGAGGCGAAAAAAGGTGTTGTTAACTTCGCAAGGCTGCGGAAGTCTGCACATTGGCCCAATAATAATGCAAATCCTCGGGGCTATCAGAAAAAAAAGTTTATTGTGTAGAAAGGCGCGATGTGTGCGATCCTTAGGGGAAAAAACCCCATTTTGGCCTTCCCAGAGGCGAAAAAAGGTGTTGTTAACTTCGCAAGGCTGCGCAAGTCTGCGCACTGGCCCAATAATAATGCAAATCCCTCGGGGCTATCAGAAAAAAAAGTTTATTGTGTAGAAAGGCGCGATGTGTGCGATCCTTAGGGAAAAAACCCCATTTTGGCCTTCCCAGAGGCGAAAAAAGGTGTTGTTAACTTCGCAAGGCTGCGCAAGGCGGCGCACTGCCCAATAATAATGCAAATCCCTCGGGGCTATCAGAAAAAAAGTTTATTGTGTAGAAAGGCGCGATGTGTGCGATCCTTAGGGAAAAAAACCCCATTTTTGGCCTTCCCAGAGGCGAAAAAAGGTGTTTTAACTTTGCAAGGCTGCGCAAGTCTACGCATGGCCCAATAATAATGCAAATCCCTCGGGGCTATCAGAAAAAAAAGTTTATTGTGTAGAAAGGCGCGATGTGTGCGATCCTTAGGGAAAAAACCCCATTTTTGGCCTTCCCAGAGGCGAAAAAGGTGTTGTTAACTTCGCAAGGCTGCGCAAGTCTGCGCATTGGCCCAATAATAATGCAAATCCCTCGGGGCTATCAGAAAAAAAAGTTTATTGTGTAGAAAGGCGCGATGTGTGCGATCCTTAGGGAAAAACCCCATTTTGGCCTTCCCAGAGGCGAAAAAAGGTGTTGTTAACTTCGCAAGGCTGCGCAAGGCTGCGCACTGGCCCAATAATAATGCAAATCCCTCGGGCTATCAGAAAAAAAGTTTATTGTGTAGAAAGGCGCGATGTGTGCGAGCCTTAGGGGAAAAAACCCCATTTTGGCCTTCCCAGAGGCGAAAAAAGGTGATGTTAACTTCGCAAAGCTGCGCAAGGCTGCGCACTGGCCCAATAATAATGCAAATCCCTCGGGGCTATCAGAAAAAAAAGTTTATTGTGTAGAAAGGCGCGATGTGTGCGATCCTTAGGGAAAAAACCCCATTCTTGGCCTTCCAGAGGCGAAAAAAGGTGATGTTAACTTCGCAAGGCTGCGCAAGGCTGCGCACTGACCCAATAATAATGCAAATCCCTCGGGGCTATCAGAAAAAAAAGTTTATTGTGTATAAAGGCGCGATGTGTGCGATCCTTAGGGAAAAAACCCCATTTTTGGCCTTCCCAGAGGCGAAAAAAGGTCTTGTTAACTTCGCAAGGCTGCGCAAGTCTGCGCACTGGCCCAATAATAATGCTAATCCCTCGGGGCTATCAGAAAAAAAAGTTTATTGTGTATAAAGGCGCGATGTGTGCAATCCTTAGGGAAAAACCCCATTTTTGGCCTTCCAGAGGCGAAAAAAGGTGTTGTTAACTTCGCAAGGCTGCGCAAGTCTGAGCATTGCCCAATAATAATGCAAATCCCTCGGGGCTATCAGAAAAGAAAGTTTATTTGTGTAGAAAGGGGGCTATCAGAAAAGAAAGTTTATTGTGTAGAAAGGCGCGATGTGTGCGATCCTTAGGGAAAAAACCCCATTTTTGGCCTTCCCAGAGGCGAAAAAAGGTGTTGTTAACTTCGCAAGGCTGCGCAAGGCTGCGCACTGGCCCAATAATAATGCAAATCCCTCGGGCTATCAGAAAAAAAAGTTTATTGTGTAGAAAGGCGCGATGTGTGCAATCCTTAGGGAAAAAACCCCATTTTTGGCCTTCCCAGAGGCGAAAAAAGGTGTTGTTAACTTCGCAAGGCTGCGCAAGGCTGCGCACTGGCCCAATAATAATGCAAATCCCTCGGGGCTATCAGAAAAAAAAGTTTATTCTGTAGAAAGGCGCGATGTGTGCGATCCTTAGGGAAAAAACCCCATTCTTGGCCTTCCCAGAGGCGAAAAAAGGTGATGTTAACTTCGCAAGGCTGCGCAAGGCTGCGCACTGACCCAATAATAATGCAAATCCCTCGGGGCTATCAGAAAAAAAAGTTTATTGTGTAGAAAGGCGCGATGTGTGCGATCCTTAGGGGAAAAAACCCATTCTTGGCCTTCCCAGAGGCGAAAAAAGGTGATGTTGACTTCGCAAGGCTGCGCAAGGCTGCGCACTGGCCCAATAATAATGCAAATCCCTCGGGGCTATCAGAAAAAAAAGTTTATTGTGTAGAAAGGCGCGATGTGTGCGATCCTTAGGGAAAAAACCCCATTTTTGGCCTTCCCAGAGGCGAAAAAAGGTGTTGTTAACTTCGCAAGGCTGCGCAAGTCTGCGCACTGGCCCAATAATAATGCAAATCCCTCGGGGCTATCAGAAAAAAAAGTTTATTGTGTATAAAGGCGCGATGTGTGCAATCCTTAGAGAAAAAACCCCATTTTTGGCCTTCCCAGAGGCGAAAAAAGGTGTTGTTAACTTCGCAAGGCTGCGCAAGTCTGCGCATTGGCCCAATAATAATGCAAATCCCTCGGGGCTATCAGAAAAAAAAGTTTATTGTGTAGAAAGGCGCGATGTGTGCGATCCTTAGGGAAAAAACCCCATTTTTGGCCTTCCCAGAGGCCAAAAAAGGTGTTGTTAACTTCGCAAGGCTGCGCAAGGCTGCGCACTGGCCCAATAATAATGCAAATCCCTCGGGGCTATCAGAAAAAAAAGTTTATTGCGTAGAAAGTCTGCGATTTTGTCGATAAGGTGGGAATTTCTGTTTTCAGAGGGGTGGGGTGGGTCCCTCAAAAAAGTGCTGGTTTTGGTGAAACGGCCCCAGCTCAAATGCAGCCCAGATCCCGTTGCGGCACCAACAAGCATTCCATTTGGCGCTATTTTTATCGAATGTGTCGATACTAAAAAGTGCTGCACTTTTTGAGGGCTTGAATTAGCCCCAAACAGCAGAAAAAAGCTAATTCGTGCTCTCAGCTGCATGCACAAAGGTCCCAAATGCATTCAATCCCTCTGGGACCATATGAAAAAAATTCCTTTTGTGCAAAAGCACAAAGAAGGCGCGATATGTGCGATCCTTAGGAAAAAACCCCATTTTTGGACATCCCAGAGGCGAAAAAAGGTGTTGTTAACTTTGCAAGGCTGCGCAAGTCTGCGCATTGGCCCAATAATAATGCAAATCCCTCGGGGCTATCAGAAAAAAAAGTTTATTGTGTAGAAAGGCGCGATGTGTGCGATCCTTAGGGAAAAAACCCCATTTTTGGCCTTCCCAGAGGCGAAAAAAGGTGTTGTTAACTTCGCAAGGCTGCGCAAGTCTGCGCATTGGCCCAATAATAATGCAAATCCCTCGGGGCTATCAGAAAAAAAAGTTTATTGTGTAGAAAGGCGCGATGTGTGCGATCCTTAGGGAAAAAACCCCATTTTTGGCCTTCCCAGAGGCGAAAAAAGGTGTTGTTAACTTTGCAAGGCTGCGCAAGTCTTCGCATTGGCCCAATAATAATGCAAATCCCTCGGGGCTATCAGAAAAAAAAGTTTATTGTGTAGAAAGGCGCGATGTGTGCGATCCTTAGGGAAATAACCAAATTTTTGGCCTTCCCAGAGGCGAAAAAAGGTGTTGTTAACTTCGCAAGGCTGCGCAAGTCTGCGCACTGCCCCAATAATAATGCAAATCCCTCGGGGCTATCAGAAAAAAAAGTTTATTGTGTATAAAGGCGCGATGTGTGCGATCCTTAGGGAAAAAACCCCATTTTTGGCCTTCCCAGAGGCGAAAAAAGGTGTTGTTAACTTCGCAAGGCTGCGGAAGTCTGCACATTGGCCCAATAATAATGCAAATCCCTCGGGGCTATAAGAAAAAAAAGTTTATTGTGTAGAAAGGCGCGTTGTGTGCGATCCTTAGGGAAAAAACCCCATTTTTGGCCTTCCCAGAGGCGAAAAAAGCTATTGTTAACTTCGCAAGGCTGCGCAAGTCTGCGCATTGGCCCAATAATAATGCAAATCCCTCGGGGCTATCAGAAAAAAAAGTTTATTGTGTAGAAAGGCGCGATGTGTGCGATCCTTAGGGAAATAACCACATTTTTGGCCTTCCCAGAGGCGAAAAAAGGTGTTGTTAACTTTGCAAGGCTGCGCAAGTCTGCGCACTGGCCCAATAATAATGCAAATCCCTCGGGGCTATCAGAAAAAAAAGTTTATTGTGTCTAAAGGCGCGATGTGTGCGATCCTTAGGGAAAAAACCCCATTTTTGGCCTTCCCAGAGGCGAAAAAAGGTGTTGTTAACTTCGCAAGGCTGCGCAAGTCTGCGCATTGGCCCAATAATAATGCAAATCCCTCGGGGCTATCAGAAAAGAAAAGATTATTGTGTAGAAAGGCGCGATGTGTGCGATCCTTAGGGAAAAAACCCCATTTTTGGCCTTCCCAGAGGCGAAAAAAGGTGTTGTTAACTTCGCAAGGCTGCGGAAGTCTGCGCATTGGCCCAATAATAATGCAAATCCCTCGGGGCTATCAGAAAAAAAAGTTTATTGTGTAGAAAGGCGCGATGTGTGCGATCCTTAGGGAAAAAACCCCATTTTTGGCCTTCCCAGAGGCGAAAAAAGGTGTTGTTAACTTCGCAAGGCTGCACAAGGCTGCGCACTGACCCAATAATAATGCAAATCCCTCGGGGCTATCAGAAAAAAAAGTTTATTGTGTAGAAAGGCGCGATGTGTGCGATCCTTAGGGAAATATCCACATTTTTGGCCTTCCCAGAGGCGAAAAAAGGTGTTGTTAACTTCGCAAGGCTGCGCAAGTCTGCGCACTGGCCCAATAATAATGCAAATCCCTCGGGGCTATCAGAAAAAAAAGTTTATTGTGTATAAAGGCGCGATGTGTGCGATCCTTAGGGAAAAAACCCCATTTTTGGCCTTCCCAGAGGCGAAAAAAGGTGTTGTTAACTTCGCAAGGCTGCGCAAGGCTGCGCACTGACCCAATAATAATGCAAATCCCTCGGGGCTATCAGAAAAAAAAGTTTATTGTGTAGAAAGGCGCGATGTGTGCGATCCTTAGGGGAAAAAACCCATTCTTGGCTTTCCCAGAGGCGAAAAAAGGTGATGTTAACTTCGCAAGGCTGCGCAAGGCTGCGCACTGGCCCAATAATAATGCAAATCCCTCGGGGCTATCAGAAAAAAAAGTTTATTGTGTAGAAAGGCGCGATGTGTGCGATCCTTAGGGAAAAAACCCCATTTTTGGCCTTCCCAGAGGCGAAAAAAGGTGTTGTTAACTTCGCAAGGCTGCGCAAGTCTGCGCACTGGCCCAATAATAATGCAAATCCCTCGGGGCTATCAGAAAAAAAAGTTTATTGTGTATAAAGGCGCGATGTGTGCAATCCTTAGGGAAAAAACCCCATTTTTGGCCTTCCCAGAGGCGAAAAAAGGTGTTGTTAACTTCGCAAGGCTGCGCAAGTCTGTGCATTGGCCCAATAATAATGCAAATCCCTCGGGGCTATCAGAAAAAAAAGTTTATTGTGTAGAAAGGCGCGATGTGTGCGATCCTTAGGGAAAAAAACCCATTTTTGGCCTTCCCAGAGGCGAAAAAAGGTGTTGTTAACTTCGCAAGGCTGCGCAAGGCTGCGCACTGGCCCAATAATAATGCAAATCCCTCGGGCTATCAGAAAAAAAAGTTTATTGTGTAGAAAGGCGCGATGTGTGCGATCCTTAGGGAAAAAACCCCATTTTTGGCCTTCCCAGAGGCGAAAAAAGGTGATGTTAACTTCGCAAGGGTGCGCAAGGCTGCGCACTGGCCCAATAATAATGCAAATCCCTCGGGGCTATCAGAAAAAAAAGTTTATTGTGTAGTAAGGCGCGATGTGTGCGATCCTTAGGGAAAAAACCCCATTTTTGGCCTTCCCAGAGGCGAAAAAAGGTGTTGTTAACTTCGCAAGGCTGCGCAAGTCTGCGCATTGGCCCAATAATAATGCAAATCCCTCGGGGCTATCAGAAAAGAAAAGATTATTGTGTAGAAAGGCGCGATGTGTGCGATAATTAGGGAAAAAACCCCATTTTTGGCCTTCCCAGAGGCGAAAAAAGGTGTTGTTAACTTCGCAAGGCTGCGGAAGTCTGCGCATTGGCCCAATAATAATGCAAATCCCTCGGGGCTATCAGAAAAAAAAGTTTATTGTGTAGAAAGGCGCGATGTGTGCGATCCTTAGGGAAAAAACCCCATTTTTGGCCTTCCCAGAGGCGAAAAAAGGTGTTGTTAACTTCGCAAGGGTGCGCAAGGCTGCGCACTGGCCCAATAATAATGCAAATCCCTCGGGGCTATCAGAAAAAAAAGTTTATTGTGTAGTAAGGCGCGATGTGTGCGATCCTTAGGGAAAAAACCCCATTTTTGGCCTTCCCAGAGGCGAAAAAAGGTGTTGTTAACTTCGCAAGGCTGCGCAAGTCTGCGCATTGGCCCAATAATAATGCAAATCCCTCGGGGCTATCAGAAAAGAAAAGATTATTGTGTAGAAAGGCGCGATGTGTGCGATCCTTAGGGAAAAAACCCCATTTTTGGCCTTCCCAGAGGCGAAAAAAGGTGTTGTTAACTTCGCAAGGCTGCGGAAGTCTGCGCATTGGCCCAATAATAATGCAAATCCCTCGGGGCTATCAGAAAAAAAAGTTTATTGTGTAGAAAGGCGCGATGTGTGCGATCCTTAGGGAAAAAACGCCATTTTTGGCCTTCCCAGAGGCGAAAAAAGGTGTTGTTAACTTCGCAAGGGTGCGCAAGGCTGCGCACTGGCCCAATAATAATGCAAATCCCTCGGGGCTATCAGAAAAAAAAGTTTATTGTGTAGTAAGGCGCGATGTGTGCGATCCTTAGGGAAAAAACCCCATTTTTGGCCTTCCCAGAGGCGAAAAAAGGTGTTGTTAACTTCGCAAGGCTGCGCAAGTCTGCGCATTGGCCCAATAATAATGCAAATCCCTCGGGGCTATCAGAAAAGAAAAGATTATTGTGTAGAAAGGCGCGATGTGTGCGATCCTTAGGGAAAAAACCCCATTTTTGGCCTTCCCAGAGGCGAAAAAAGGTGTTGTTAACTTCGCAAGGCTGCGCAAGTCTGCGCATTGGCCCAATAATAATGCAAATCCCTCGGGGCTATCAGAAAAAAAAGTTTATTGTGTAGAAAGGCGCGATGTGTGCGATCCTTAGGGAAAAAACCCCATTTTTGGCCTTCCCAGAGGCGAAAAAAGGTGTTGTTAACTTCGCAAGGCTGCGCAAGGCTGCGCACTGGCCCAATAATAATGCAAATCCCTCGGGGCTATCAGAAAAAAAGTTTATTGTGTAGAAAGGCGCGATGTGTGCGAGCCTTAGGGAAAAAACCCCATTTTTGGCCTTCCCAGAGGCGAAAAAAGGTGATGTTAACTTCGCAAAGCTGCGCAAGGCTGCGCACTGGCCCAATAATAATGCAAATCCCTCGGGGCTATCAGAAAAAAAAGTTTATTGTGTAGAAAGGCGCGATGTGTGCGATCCTTAGGGAAAAAACCCCATTCTTGGCCTTCCCAGAGGCGAAAAAAGGTGATGTTAACTTCGCAAGGCTGCGCAAGGCTGCGCACTGACCCAATAATAATGCAAATCCCTCGGGGCTATCAGAAAAAAAAGTTTATTGTGTAGAAAGGCGCGATGTGTGCGATCCTTAGGGGAAAAAACCCATTCTTGGCCTTCCCAGAGGCGAAAAAAGGTGATGTTAACTTCGCAAGGCTGCGCAAGGCTGCGCACTGGCCCAATAATAATGCAAATCCCTCGGGGCTATCAGAAAAAAAAGTTTATTGTGTATAAAGGCGCGATGTGTGCGATCCTTAGGGAAAAAACCCCATTTTTGGCCTTCCCAGAGGCGAAAAAAGGTCTTGTTAACTTCGCAAGGCTGCGCAAGTCTGCGCACTGGCCCAATAATAATGCAAATCCCTCGGGGCTATCAGAAAAAAAAGTTTATTGTGTATAAAGGCGCGATGTGTGCGATCCTTAGGGAAAAAACCCCATTTTTGGCCTTCCCAGAGGCGAAAAAAGGTGTTGTTAACTTCGCAAGGCTGCGCAAGGCTGCGCACTGGCCCAATAATAATGCAAATCCCTCGGGGCTATCAGAAAAAAAAGTTTATTGTGTAGAAAGGCGCGATGTGTGCAATCCTTAGGGAAAAAACCCCATTTTTGGCCTTCCCAGAGGCGAAAAAAAGGTGTTGTTAACTTCGCAAGGCTGCGCAAGGCTGCGCACTGGCCCAATAATAATGCAAATCCCTCGGGGCTATCAGAAAAAAAAGTTTATTCTGTAGAAAGGCGCGATGTGTGCGATCCTTAGGGAAAAAACCCCATTCTTGGCCTTCCCAGAGGCGAAAAAAGGTGATGTTAACTTCGCAAGGCTGCGCAAGGCTGCGCACTGACCCAATAATAATGCAAATCCCTCGGGGCTATCAGAAAAAAAAGTTTATTGTGTAGAAAGGCGCGATGTGTGCGATCCTTAGGGGAAAAAACCCATTCTTGGCCTTCCCAGAGGCGAAAAAAGGTGATGTTGACTTCGCAAGCTGCGCAAGGCTGCGCACTGGCCCAATAATAATGCAAATCCCTCGGGGCTATCAGAAAAAAAAGTTTATTGTGTAGAAAGGCGCGATGTGTGCGATCCTTAGGGAAAAAACCCCATTTTTGGCCTTCCCAGAGGCGAAAAAAGGTGTTGTTAACTTCGCAAGGCTGCGCAAGTCTGCGCACTGGCCCAATAATAATGCAAATCCCTCGGGGCTATCAGAAAAAAAAGTTTATTGTGTATAAAGGCGCGATGTGTGCAATCCTTAGAGAAAAAACCCCATTTTTGGCCTTCCCAGAGGCGAAAAAAGGTGTTGTTAACTTCGCAAGGCTGCGCAAGTCTGCGCATTGGCCCAATAATAATGCAAATCCCTCGGGGCTATCAGAAAAAAAGTTTATTGTGTAGAAAGGCGCGATGTGTGCGATCCTTAGGGAAAAAACCCCATTTTTGGCCTTCCCAGAGGCCAAAAAAGGTGTTGTTAACTTCGCAAGGCTGCGCAAGGCTGCGCACTGGCCCAATAATAATGCAAATCCCTCGGGGCTATCAGAAAAAAAAGTTTATTGCGTAGAAAGTCTGCGATTTTGTCGATAAGGTGGGAATTTCTGTTTTCAGAGGGGTGGGGTGGGTCCCTCAAAAAAGTGCTGGTTTTGGTGAAACGGCCCCAGCTCAAATGCAGCCCAGATCCCGTTGCGGCACCAACAAGCATTCCATTTGGCGCTATTTTTATCGAATGTGCCGATACTAAAAAGTGCTGCACTTTTTGAGGGCTTGAATTAGCCCCAAACAGCAGAAAAAAGCTAATTCGTGCTCTCAGCTGCATGCACAAAGGTCCCAAATGCATTCAATCCCTCTGGGACCATATGAAAAAAATTCCTTTTGTGCAAAAGCACAAAGAAGGCGCGATATGTGCGATCCTTAGGGAAAAAACCCCATTTTTGGACATCCCAGAGGCGAAAAAAGGTGTTGTTAACTTTGCAAGGCTGCGCAAGTCTCCGCATTGGCCCAATAATAATGCAAATCCCTCGGGGCTATCAGAAAAAAAAGTTTATTGTGTAGAAAGGCGCGATGTGTGCGATCCTTAGGGAAAAAACCCCATTTTTGGCCTTCCCAGAGGCGAAAAAAGGTGTTGTTAACTTCGCAAGGCTGCGCAAGTCTGCGCATTGGCCCAATAATAATGCAAATCCCTCGGGGCTATCAGAAAAAAAGTTTATTGTGTAGAAAGGCGCGATGTGTGCGATCCTTAGGGAAAAAACCCCATTTTTGGCCTTCCCAGAGGCGAAAAAAGGTGTTGTTAACTTTGCAAGGCTGCGCAAGTCTTCGCATTGGCCCAATAATAATGCAAATCCCTCGGGGCTATCAGAAAAAAAAGTTTATTGTGTAGAAAGGCGCGATGTGTGCGATCCTTAGGGAAATAACCAAATTTTTGGCCTTCCCAGAGGCGAAAAAAGGTGTTGTTAACTTCGCAAGGCTGCGCAAGTCTGCGCACTGCCACAATAATAATGCAAATCCCTCGGGGCTATCAGAAAAAAAAGTTTATTGTGTATAAAGGCGCGATGTGTGCGATCCTTAGGGAAAAAACCCCATTTTTGGCCTTCCCAGAGGCGAAAAAAGGTGTTGTTAACTTCGCAAGGCTGCAGAAGTCTGCACATTGGCCCAATAATAATGCAAATCCCTCGGGGCTATAAGAAAAAAAAGTTTATTGTGTAGAAAGGCGCGTTGTGTGCGATCCTTAGGGAAAAAACCCCATTTTTGGCCTTCCCAGAGGCGAAAAAAGCTATTGTTAACTTCGCAAGGCTGCGCAAGTCTGCGCATTGGCCCAATAATAATGCAAATCCCTCGGGGCTATCAGAAAAGAAAAGATTATTGTGTAGAAAGGCGCGATGTGTGCGATCCTTAGGGAAAAAACCCCATTTTTGGCCTTCCCAGAGGCGAAAAAAGGTGTTGTTAACTTCGCAAGGCTGCGGAAGTCTGCGCATTGGCCCAATAATAATGCAAATCCCTCGGGGCTATCAGAAAAAAAAGTTTATTGTGTAGAAAGGCGCGATGTGTGCGATCCTTAGGGAAAAAACCCCATTTTTGGCCTTCCCAGAGGCGAAAAAAGGTGTTGTTAACTTCGCAAGGCTGCACAAGGCTGCGCACTGACCCAATAATAATGCAAATCCCTCGGGGCTATCAGAAAAAAAAGTTTATTGTGTAGAAAGGCGCGATGTGTGCGATCCTTAGGGGAAAAAACCCATTCTTGGCTTTCCCAGAGGCGAAAAAAGGTGATGTTAACTTCGCAAGGCTGCGCAAGACTGCGCACTGGCCCAATAATAATGCAAATCCCTCGGGGCTATCAGAAAAAAAAGTTTATTGTGTAGAAAGGCGCGATGTGTGCGATCCTTAGGGAAAAAACCCCATTTTTGGCCTTCCCAGAGGCGAAAAAAGGTGTTGTTAACTTCGCAAGGGTGCGCAAGTCTGCGCACTGGCCCAATAATAATGCAAATCCCTCGGGGCTATCAGAAAAAAAAGTTTATTGTGTATAAAGGCGCGATGTGTGCAATCCTTAGGGAAAAAACCCCATTTTTGGCCTTCCCAGAGGCGAAAAAAGGTGTTGTTAACTTCGCAAGGCTGCGCAAGTCTGCGCATTGGCCCAATAATAATGCAAATCCCTCGGGGCTATCAGAAAAAAAAGTTTATTGTGTAGAAAGGCGCGATGTGTGCGATCCTTAGGGAAAAAAACCCATTTTTGGCCTTCCCAGAGGCGAAAAAAGGTGTTGTTAACTTCGCAAGGCTGCGCAAGGCTGCGCACTGGCCCAATAATAATGCAAATCCCTCGGGGCTATCAGAAAAAAAAGTTTATTGTGTAGAAAGGCGCGATGTGTGCGATCCTTAGGGAAAAAACCCCATTTTTGGCCTTCCCAGAGGCGAAAAAAGGTGATGTTAACTTCGCAAGGGTGCGCAAGGCTGCGCACTGGCCCAATAATAATGCAAATCCCTCGGGGCTATCAGAAAAAAAAGTTTATTGTGTAGTAAGGCGCGATGTGTGCGATCCTTAGGGAAAAAACCCCATTTTTGGCCTTCCCAGAGGCGAAAAAAGGTGTTGTTAACTTCGCAAGGCTGCGCAAGTCTGCGCATTGGCCCAATAATAATGCAAATCCCTCGGGGCTATCAGAAAAGAAAAGATTATTGTGTAGAAAGGCGCGATGTGTGCGATAATTAGGGAAAAAACCCCATTTTTGGCCTTCCCAGAGGCGAAAAAAGGTGTTGTTAACTTCGCAAGGCTGCGGAAGTCTGCGCATTGGCCCAATAATAATGCAAATCCCTCGGGGCTATCAGAAAAAAAAGTTTATTGTGTAGAAAGGCGCGATGTGTGCGATCCTTAGGGAAAAAACCCCATTTTTGGCCTTCCCAGAGGCGAAAAAAGGTGTTGTTAACTTCGCAAGGGTGCGCAAGGCTGCGCACTGGCCCAATAATAATGCAAATCCCTCGGGGCTATCAGAAAAAAAGTTTATTGTGTAGTAAGGCGCGATGTGTGCGATCCTTAGGGAAAAAACCCCATTTTTGGCCTTCCCAGAGGCGAAAAAAGGTGTTGTTAACTTCGCAAGGCTGCGCAAGTCTGCGCATTGGCCCAATAATAATGCAAATCCCTCGGGGCTATCAGAAAAGAAAAGATTATTGTGTAGAAAGGCGCGATGTGTGCGATCCTTAGGGAAAAAACCCCATTTTTGGCCTTCCCAGAGGCGAAAAAAGGTGTTGTTAACTTCGCAAGGCTGCGGAAGTCTGCGCATTGGCCCAATAATAATGCAAATCCCTCGGGGCTATCAGAAAAAAAAGTTTATTGTGTAGAAAGGCGCGATGTGTGCGATCCTTAGGGAAAAAACGCCATTTTTGGCCTTCCCAGAGGCGAAAAAAGGTGTTGTTAACTTCGCAAGGGTGCGCAAGGCTGCGCACTGGCCCAATAATAATGCAAATCCCTCGGGGCTATCAGAAAAAAAAGTTTATTGTGTAGTAAGGCGCGATGTGTGCGATCCTTAGGGAAAAAACCCCATTTTTGGCCTTCCCAGAGGCGAAAAAAGGTGTTGTTAACTTCGCAAGGCTGCGCAAGTCTGCGCATTGGCCCAATAATAATGCAAATCCCTCGGGGCTATCAGAAAAGAAAAGATTATTGTGTAGAAAGGCGCGATGTGTGCGATCCTTAGGGAAAAAACCCCATTTTTGGCCTTCCCAGAAGCGAAAAAAGGTGTTGTTAACTTCGCAAGGCTGCGGAAGTCTGCGCATTGGCCCAATAATAATGCAAATCCCTCGGGGCTATCAGAAAAAAAAGTTTATTGTGTAGAAAGGCGCGATGTGTGCGATCCTTAGGGAAAAAACCCCATTTTTGGCCTTCCCAGAGGCGAAAAAAGGTGTTGTTAACTTCGCAAGGCTGCGCAAGGCTGCGCACTGACCCAATAATAATGCAAATCCCTCGGGGCTATCAGAAAAAAAAGTTTATTGTGTAGAAAGGCGCGATGTGTGCGATCCTTAGGGGAAAAAACCCATTCTTGGCTTTCCCAGAGGCGAAAAAAGGTGATGTTAACTTCGCAAGGCTGCGCAAGGCTGCGCACTGGCCCAATAATAATGCAAATCCCTCGGGGCTATCAGAAAAGAAAAGATTATTGTGTAGAAAGGCGCGATGTGTGCGATCCTTAGGGAAAAAACCCCATTTTTGGCCTTCCCAGAGGCGAAAAAAGGTGTTGTTAACTTCGCAAGGCTGCGCAAGTCTGCGCATTGGCCCAATAATAATGCAAATCCCTCGGGGCTATCAGAAAAAAAAGTTTATTGTGTAGAAAGGCGCGATGTGTGCGATCCTTAGGGAAAAAACCCCATTTTTGGCCTTCCCAGAGGCGAAAAAAGGTGTTGTTAACTTCGCAAGGGTGCGCAAGGCTGCGCACTGGCCCAATAATAATGCAAATCCCTCGGGGCTATCAGAAAAAAAAGTTTATTGTGTAGTAAGGCGCGATGTGTGCGATCCTTAGGGAAAAAACCCCATTTTTGGCCTTCCCAGAGGCGAAAAAAGGTGTTGTTAACTTCGCAAGGCTGCGCAAGTCTGCGCATTGGCCCAATAATAATGCAAATCCCTCGGGGCTATCAGAAAAGAAAAGATTATTGTGTAGAAAGGCGCGATGTGTGCGATCCTTAGGGAAAAAACCCCATTTTTGGCCTTCCCAGAGGCGAAAAAAGGTGTTGTTAACTTCGCAAGGCTGCGGAAGTCTGCCCATTGGCCCAATAATAATGCAAATCCCTCGGGGCTATCAGAAAAAAAAGTTTATTGTGTAGAAAGGCGCGATGTGTGCGATCCTTAGGGAAAAAACCCCATTTTTGGCCTTCCCAGAGGGGAAAAAAGGTGTTGTTAACTTCGCAAGGCTGCGCAAGGCTGCGCACTGACCCAATAATAATGCAAATCCCTCGGGGCTATCAGAAAAAAAAGTTTATTGTGTAGAAAGGCGCGATGTGTGCGATCCTTAGGGGAAAAAACCCATTCTTGGCTTTCCCAGAGGCGAAAAAAGGTGATGTTAACTTCGCAAGGCTGCGCAAGGCTGCGCACTGGCCCAATAATAATGCAAATCCCTCGGGGCTATCAGAAAAAAAAGTTTATTGTGTAGAAAGGCGCGATGTGTGCGATCCTTAGGGAAAAAACCCCATTTTTGGCCTTCCCAGAGGCGAAAAAAGGTGTTGTTAACTTCGCAAGGCTGCGCCAGTCTGCGCACTGGCCCAATAATAATGCAAATCCCTCGGGGCTATCAGAAAAAAAAGTTTATTGTGTATAAAGGAGCGATGTGTGCAATCCTTAGGGAAAAAACCCCATTTTTGGCCTTCCCAGAGGCGAAAAAAGGTGTTGTTAACTTCGCAAGGCTGCGCAAGTCTGCGCATTGGCCCAATAATAATGCAAATCCCTCGGGGCTATCAGAAAAAAAAGTTTATTGTGTAGAAAAACGCGATGTGTGCGATCCTTAGGGAAAAAAACCCATTTTTGGCCTTCCCAGAGGCGAAAAAAGGTGTTGTTAACTTCGCAAGGCTGCGCAAGGCTGCGCACTGGCCCAATAATAATGCAAATCCCTCGGGGCTATCAGAAAAAAAAGTTTATTGTGTAGAAAGGCGCGATGTGTGCGATCCTTAGGGAAAAAACCCCATTTTTGGCCTTCCCAGAGGTGAAAAAAGGTGATGTTAACTTCGCAAGGGTGCGCAAGGCTGCGCACTGGCCCAATAATAATGCAAATCCCTCGGGGCTATCAGAAAAAAAAGTTTATTGTGTAGTAAGGCGCGATGTGTGCGATCCTTAGGGAAAAAACCCCATTTTTGGCCTTCCCAGAGGCGAAAAAAGGTGTTGTTAACTTCGCAAGGCTGCGCAAGGCTGCGCACTGGCCCAATAATAATGCAAATCCCTCGGGGCTATCAGAAAAAAAAGTTTATTGTGTAGAAAGGCGCGATGTGTGCGATCCTTAGGGAAATAACCACATTTTTGGCCTTCCCAGAGGCGAAAAAAGGTGTTGTTAACTTCGCAAGGCTGCGCAAGTCTGCGCATTGGCCCAATAATAATGCAAATCCCTCGGGGCTATCAGAAAAAAAAGTTTATTGTGTATAAAGGCGCGATGTGTGCGATCCTTAGGGAAAAAACCCCATTTTTGGCCTTCCCAGAGGCGAAAAAAGGTGTTGTTAACTTCGCAAGGCTGCGGAAGTCTGCGCATTGGCCCAATAATAATGCAAATCCCTCGGGGCTATCAGAAAAAAAAGTTTATTGTGTAGAAAGACGCGATGTGTGCGATCCTTAGGGAAAAAAAAACCATTTTTGGCCTGCCCAGAGGCGAAAAAAGGTGTTGTTAACTTCGCAAGGCTGCGCAAGGCGGCGCACTGGCCCAATAATAATGCAAATCCCTTGGGGCTATCAGAAAAAAAAGTTTATTGTGTAGAAAGGCGCGATGTGTGCGATCCTTAGGGAAAAAACCCCAATTTTGGCCTTCCCAGAGGCGAAAGAAGGTGTTGTTAACTTTGCAAGGCTGCGCAAGGCTGCGCACTGGCCCAATAATAATGCAAATCCCTCGGGGCTATCAGAAAAAAAAAGTTTATTGTGTAGAAAGGCGCGATGTGTGCGATCCTTAGGGAAAAAACCCCATTTTTGGCCTTCCCAGAGGCGAAAAAAGGTGTTGTTAACTTCGCAAGGCTGCGCAAGTCTGCGCATTGGCCCAATAATAATGCAAATCCCTCGCGGCTATCAGAAAAAAAAGTTTATTGTGTAGAAAGGCGCGATGTGTGCGATCCTTAGGGAAAAAAAACCATTTTTGGCCTGCCCAGAGGCGAAAAAAGGTGTTGTTAACTTCGCAAGGCTGCGCAAAGCGGCGCACTGGCCCAATAATAATGCAAATCCCTTGGGGCTATCAGAAAAAAAAGTTTATTGTGTAGAAGGGCGCGATGTGTGCGATCCTTAGGGAAAAAACCCCAATTTTGGCCTTCCCAGAGGCGAAAGAAGGTGTTGTTAACTTTGCAAGGCTGCGCAAGGCTGCGCATTGGCCCAATAATAATGCAAATCCCTCGGGGCTATCAGAAAAAAAAGTTTATTGTGTAGAAAGGCGCGATGTGTGCGATCCTTAGGGAAAAAAACCCATTTTTGGCCTTCCCAGAGGCGAAAAAAGGTGTTGTTAACTTCGCAAGGCTGCGCAAGGCTGCGCACTGACCCAATAATAATGCAAATCCCTCGGGGCTATCAGAAAAAAAAGTTTATTGTGTAGAAAGGCGCGATGTGTGCGATCCTTAGGGGAAAAAAACCGAATCTTGGCCTTCCCAGAGGCGAAAAAAGGTGATGTTAACTTCGCAAGGCTGCGCAAGGCTGCGCACTGGCCCAATAATAATGCAAATCCCTCGGGGCTATCAGAAAAAAAAGTTTATTGTGTAGAAAGGCGCGATGTGTGCAATCCTTAGGGAAAAAACCCCATTTTTGGCCTTCCCAGAGGCGAAAAAAGGTGTTGTTAACTTCGCAAGGCTGCGCAAGTCTGCGCACTGGCCCAATAATACTGCAAATCCCTCGGGGCTATCAGAAAAAAAAGTTTATTGTGTATAAAGGCGCGATGTGTGCAACCCTTAGGGAAAAAACCCCATTTTTGGCCTTCCCAGAGGCGAAAAAAGGTGTTGTTAACTTCGCAAGGCTGCGCAAGTCTGCGCATTGGCCCAATAATAATGCAAATCCCTCGGGGCTATCAGAAAAAAAAGTTTATTGTGTAGAAAGGCGCGATGTGTGCGATCCTTAGGAAAAAAACCCATTTTTGGCCTTCCCAGAGGCGAAAAAAGGTGTTGTTAACTTCGCAAGGCTGCGCAAGGCTGCGCACTGGCCTAATAATAATGCAAATCCCTCGGGGCTATCAGAAAAAAAAGTTTATTGTGTAGTAAGGCGCGATGTGTGCGATCCTTAGGGAAAAAACCCCATTTTTGGCCTTCCCAGAGGCGAAAAAAGGTGTTGTTAACTTCGCAAGGCTGCGCAAGGCTGCGCACTGGCCCAATAATAATGCAAATCCCTCGGGGCTATCAGAAAAAAAAAGTTTATTGTGTAGAAAGGCGCGATGTGTGCGATCCTTAGGGAAAAAACCCCATTCTTGGCCTTCCCAGAGGCGAAAAAAGGTGATGTTAACTTCGCAAGGCTGCGCAAGGCTGCGCACTGACCCAATAATAATGCAAATCCCTCGGGGCTATCAGAAAAAAAAGTTTATTGTGTAGAAAGGCGCGATGTGTCCGATCCTTAGGGAAAAAACCCCATTCTTGGCCTTCCCAGAGGCGAAAAAAGGTGATGTTAACTTCGCAAGGCTGCGCCAGGCTGCGCACTGACCCAATAATAATGCAAATCCCTCGGGGCTATCAGAAAAAAAAGTTTATTGTGTAGAAAGGCGCGATGTGTGCGATCCTTATTGGAAAAAACCCATTCTTGGCCTTCCCAGAGGCGAAAAAAGGTGATGTTAACTTCGCAAGGCTGCGCAACGCTGCGCACTGGCCCAATTATAATGCAAATCCCTCGGGGCTATCAGAAAAAAAAGTTTATTGTGTAGAAAGGCGCGATGTGTGCGATCCTTAGAGAAAAAAACCCATTTTTGGCCTTCCCAGAGGCGAAAAAAGGTGTTGTTAACTTCGCAAGGCTGCGCAAGGCTGCGCACTGGCCCAATAATAATGCAAATCCCTCGGGGCTATCAGAAAAAAAGTTTATTGTGTAGAAAGGCGCGATGTGTGCGATCCTTAGGGAAAAAACCCCATTTTTGGCCTTCCCAGAGGCGAAAAAAGGTGTTGTTAACTTCGCAAGGCTGCGCAAGTCTGCGCACTGGCCCAATAATACTGCAAATCCCTCGGGGCTATCAGAAAAAAAAGTTTATTGTGTATAAAGGCGCGATGTGTGCAATCCTTAGGGAAAAAACCCCATTTTTGGCCTTCCCAGAGGCGAAAAAAGGTGTTGTTAACTTCGCAAGGCTGCGCAAGTCTGCGCATTGGCCCAATAATAATGCAAATCCCTCGGGGCTATCAGAAAAAAAAGTTTATTGTGTAGAAAGGCGCGATGTGTGCGATCCTTAGGAAAAAAACCCATTTTTGGCCTTCCCAGAGGCGAAAAAAGGTGTTGTTAACTTCGCAAGGCTGCGCAAGGCTGCGCACTGGCCTAATAATAATGCAAATCCCTCGGGGCTATCAGAAAAAAAAGTTTATTGTGTAGTAAGGCGCGATGTGTGCGATCCTTAGGGAAAAAACCCCATTTTTGGCCTTCCCAGAGGCGAAAAAAGGTGTTGTTAACTACGCAAGGCTGCGCAAGGCTGCGCACTGGCCCAATAATAATGCAAATCCCTCGGGGCTATCAGAAAAAAAAAGTTTATTGTGTAGAAAGGCGCGATGTGTGCGATCCTTAGGGAAAAAACCCCATTCTTGGCCTTCCCAGAGGCGAAAAAAGGTGATGTTAACTTCGCAAGGCTGCGCAAGGCTGCGCACTGACCCAATAATAATGCAAATCCCTCGGGGCTATCAGAAAAAAAAGTTTATTGTGTAGAAACGCGCGATGTGTCCGATCCTTAGGGAAAAAACCCCATTCTTGGCCTTCCCAGAGGCGAAAAAAGGTGATGTTAACTTCGCAAGGCTGCGCCAGGCTGCGCACTGACCCAATAATAATGCAAATCCCTCGGGGCTATCAGAAAAAAAAGTTTATTGTGTAGAAAGGCGCGATGTGTGCGATCCTTATTGGAAAAAACCCATTCTTGGCCTTCCCAGAGGCGAAAAAAAATGATGTTAACTTCGCAAGGCTGCGCAACGCTGCGCACTGGCCCAATTATAATGCAAATCCCTCGGGGCTATCAGAAAAAAAAGTTTATTGTGTAGAAAGGCGCGATGTGTGCGATCCTTAGAGAAAAAAACCCATTTTTGGCCTTCCCAGAGGCGAAAAAAGGTGTTGTTAACTTCGCAAGGCTGCGCAATGCTGCGCACTGGCCCAATAATAATGCAAATCCCTTGGGGCTATCAGAAAAAAACGTTTATTATATAGAAAGGCGCGATGTGTGCGAGCCTTAGGGAAAAAACCCCATTTTTGGCCTTCCCAGAGGCGAAAAAAGGTGTTGTTAACTTCGCAAGGCTGCGCAAGGCTGTGCACTGGCCCAATAATAATGCAAATCCCTCGGGGCTATCAGAAAAAAAAGTTTATTGTGTAGAAAGGCGCGATGTGTGCGATCCTTAGGGAAAAAACCCCATTTTTGGCCTTCCCAGAGGCGAAAAAAGGTGTTGTTAACTTCGCAAGGCTGCGCAAGGCTGCGCACTGGCCGAATAATAATGCAAATCCCTCGGGGCTATCAGAAAAAAAAGTTTATTGTGTAGTAAGGCGCGATGTGTGCGATCCTTAGGGAAAAAAACCCCATTTTTGGCCTTCCCAGAGGCGAAAAAAGGTGTTGTTAACTTCGCAAGGCTGCGCCAGGCTGCGCACTGGCCCAATAATAATGCAAATCCCTCGGGGCTATCAGAAAAAAAAAGTTTATTGTGTAGAAAGGCGCGATGTGTGCGATCCTTAGGGAGAAAACCCCATTCTTGGCCTTCCCAGAGGCGAAAAAAGCTATTGTTAACTTCGCAAGGCTGCGCACTGACCCAATAATAATGCAAATCCCTCGGGGCTATCAGAAAAAAAAGTTTATTGTGTAGAAAGGCGCGATGTGTGCGATCCTTAGGGGAAAAAACCCATTCTTGGCCTTCCCAGAGGCGAAAAAAGGTGATGTTAACTTCGCAAGGCTGCGCAAGGCTGCGCACTGGCCCAATTATAATGCAAATCCCTCGGGGCTATCAGAAAAAAAAGTTTATTGTGTAGAAAGGCGCGATGTGTGCGATCCTTAGGGAAAAAAAACCATTTTTGGCCTTCCCAGAGGCGAAAAAAGGTGTTGTTAACTTCGCAAGGCTGCGCAAGGCTGCGCACTGGCCCAATAATAATGCAAATCCCTCGGGGCTATCAGAAAAAAAAGTTTATTGTGTAGAAAGGCGCGATGTGTGCGAGCCTTAGGGAAAAAAACCCCATTTTTGGCCTTCCCAGAGGCGAAAAAAGGTGTTGTTAACTTCGCAAGGCTGCGCAAGGCTGCGCACTGGCCCAATAATAATGCAAATCCCTCGGGGCTATCAGAAAAAAAAGTTTATTGCGTAGATAGGCGCGATGTGTGCGATCCTTAGGGAAAAAACCCCATTCTTGGCCTTCCCAGAGGCGAAAAAAGGTGATGTTAACTTCGCAAGGCTGCGCAAGGCTGCGCACTGACCCAATAATAATGCAAATCCCTCGGGGCTATCAGAAAAAAAAGTTTATTGTGTAGAAGGGCGCGATGTGTGCGATCCTTAGGGGAAAAAACCCATTCTTGGCCTTCCCAGAGGCGAAAAAAGGTGATGTTAACTTCGCAAGGCTGCGCAAGGCTGCGCACTGGCCCAATAATAATGCAAATCCCTCGGGGCTATCAGAAAAAAAAGTTTATTGTGTAGAAAGGCGCGATGTGTGCGATCCTTAGGGAAAAAACCCCATTTTTGGCCTTCCCAGAGGCGAAAAAAGGTGTTGTTAACTTCGCAAGGCTGCGCAAGTCTGTGCACTGGCCCAATAATAATGCAAATCCCTCGGGGCTATCAGAAAAAAAAGTTTATTGTGTATAAAGGCGCGATGTGTGCAATCCTTAGGGAAAAAACCCCATTTTTGGCCTTCCCAGAGGCGAAAAAAGGTGTTGTTAACTTCGCAAGGCTGCGCAAGTCTGCGCATTGGCCCAATAATAATGCAAATCCCTCGGGGCTATCAGAAAAAAAAGTTTATTGTGTAGAAAGGCGCGATGTGTGCGATCCTTAGGGAAAAAACCCCATTTTTGGCCTTCCCAGAGGCGAAAAAAGGTGTTGTTAACTTCGCAAGGCTGCGCAAGGCTGCGCACTGACCCAATAATAATGCAAATCCCTCGGGGCTATCAGAAAAAAAAGTTTATTGTGTAGAAAGGCGCGATGTGTGCGATCCTTAGGGGAAAAAACCCATTCTTGGCCTTCCCAGAGGCGAAAAAAGGTGATGTTAACTTCGCAAGGCTGCGCAAGGCTGCGCACTAGCCCAATTATAATGCAAATCCCTCGGGGCTATCAGAAAAAAAAGTTTATTGTGTAGAAAGGCGCGATGTGTGCGATCCTTAGGGAAAAAAACCCATTTTTGGCCTTCCCAGAGGCGAAAAAGGTGTTGTTAACTTCGCAAGGCTGCGCAAGTCTGCGCATTGGCCCAATAATAATGCAAATCCCTCGGGGCTATCAGAAAAAAAGGTTTATTTTGTAGAAAGGCGCGATGTGTGCGATCCTTAGGGAAAAAACCCCATTTTTGGCCTTCCCAGAGGCGAAAAAAGGTGTTGTTAACTTTGCAAGGCTGCGCAAGGCTGCGCAAGGCTAAGCATTGGCCCAATAATAATGCAAATCCCTCGGGGCTATCAGAAAAAAAAGTTTATTGTGTAGAAAGGCGCGATGTGTGCGATCCTTAGGGAAAAAACCCCATTTTTGGCCTTCCCAGAGGCGAAAAAAGGTGTTGTTAACTTCGCAAGGCTGCGCAAGGCTGCGCACTGGCCCAATAATAATGCAAATCCCTCGGGGCTATCAGAAAAAAAAGTTTATTGCGTAGAAAGTCTGCGATTTTGTCGATAAGGTGGGAATTTCTGTTTTCAGAGGGGTGGGGTGGGTCCCTCAAAAAAGTGCTGGTTTTGGTGAAACGGCCCCAGCTCAAATGCAGCCCAGATCCCGTTGCGGCACCAAAAAGCATTCCATTTGGCGCTATTTTTATCGAATGTGCCGATACTAAAAAGTGCTGCACTTTTTGAGGGCTTGAATTAGCCCCAAACAGCAGAAAAAAGCTAATTCGTGCTCTCAGCTGCATGCACAAAGGTCCCAAATGCATTCAATCCCTCTGGGACCATATGAAAAAAATTCCTTTTGTGCAAAAGCACAAAGAAGGCGCGATATGTGCGATCCTTAGGGAAAAAACCCCATTTTTGGACATCCCAGAGGCGAAAAAGGTGTTGTTACCTTCGCAAGGCTGCGCAAGTCTGCGCATTGGCCCAATAATAATGCAAATCCCTCGGGGCTATCAGAAAAAAAAGTTTATTGTGTAGAAAGGCGCGATGTGTGCGATCCTTAGGGAAAAAACCCCATTTTTGGCCTTCCCAGAGGCCAAAAAAGGTGTTGTTAACTTCGCAAGGCTGCGCAAGTCTGCGCATTGGCCCAATAATAATGCAAATCCCTCGGGGGTATCAGAAAAAAAAGTTTATTGTGTAGAAAGGCGCGTTGTGTGCGATCCTTAGGGAAAAAACCCCATTTTTGGCCTTCCCAGAGGCGAAAAAAGGTGTTGTTAACTTTGCAAGGCTGCGCAAGTCTGCGCATTGGCCCAATAATAATGCAAATCCCTCGGGGCTATCAGAAAAAAAAGTTTATTGTGTAGAAAGGCGCGATGTGTGCGATCCTTAGGGAAATAACCACATTTTTGGCCTTCCCAGAGGCGAAAAAAGGTGTTGTTAACTTCGCAAGGCTGCGCAAGTCTGCGCACTGGCCCAATAATAATGCAAATCCCTCGGGGCTATCAGAAAAAAAGTTTATTGTGTATAAAGGCGCGATGTGTGCGATCCTTAGGGAAAAAACCCCATTTTTGGCCTTCCCAGAGGCGAAAAAAGGTGTTGTTAACTTCGCAAGGCTGCGGAAGTCTGCACATTGGCCCAATAATAATGCAAATCCCTCGGGGCTATAAGGAAAAAAAGTTTATTGTGTAGAAAGGCGCGATGTGTGCGATCCTTAGGGAAAAAACCCCATTTTTGGCCTTCCAGAGGCGAAAAAAGCTATTGTTAACTTCGTAAGGCTGCGCAAGTCTGCCCATTGGCCCAATAATAAAGCAAATCCCTCGGGGCTATCAGAAAAAAAAGTTTATTGTGTAGAAAGGCGCGATGTGTGCGATCCTTAGGGAAATAACCACATTTTTGGCCTTCCCAGAGGCGAAAAAAGGTGTTGTTAACTTTGCAAGGCTGCGCAAGTCTGCGCACTGGCCCAATAATAATGCAAATCCCTCGGGGCTATCAGAAAAAAAAGTTTATTGTGTAGAAAGGCGCGATGTGTGCGATCCTTAGGGAAAAAACCCCATTTTTGGCCTTCCCAGAGGCGAAAAAAGGTGTTGTTAACTTCGCAAGGCTGCGCAAGTCTGCGCATTGGCCCAATAATAATGCAAATCCCTCGGGGCTATCAGAAAAGAAAAGATTATTGTGCAGAAAGGCGCGATGTGTGCGATCCTTAGGGAAAAAACCCCATTTTTGGCCTTCCCAGAGGCGAAAAAAGGTGTTGTTAACTTCGCAAGGCTGCGCAAGTCTGCGCATTGGCCCAATAATAATGCAAATCCCTCGGGGCTATCAGAAAAAAAAGTTTATTGTGTAGAAAGGCGCGATGTGTGCGATCCTTAGGGAAAAAACCCCATTTTTGGCCTTCCCAGAGGCGAAAAAAGGTGTTGTTAACTTCGCAAGGCTGCGCAAGGCTGCGCACTGACCCAATAATAATGCAAATCCCTCGGGGCTATCAGAAAAAAAAGTTTATTGTGTAGAAAGGCGCGATGTGTGCGATCCTTAGGGGAAAAAACCCATTCTTGGCCTTCCCAGAGGCGAAAAAAGGTGATGTTAACTTTGCAAGGCTGCGCAAGGCTGCGCACTGGCCCAATAATAATGCAAATCCCTCGGGGCTATCAGAAAAAAAAGTTTATTGTGTAGAAAGGCGCGATGTGTGCGATCCTTAGGGAAAAAACCCCATTTTTGGCCTTCCCAGAGGCCAAAAAAGGTGTTGTTAACTTCGCAAGGCTGCGCAAGTCTGCGCACTGGCCCAATAATAATGCAAATCCCTCGGGGCTATCAGAAAAAAAAGTTTATTGTGTATAAAGGCGCGATGTGTGCAATCCTTAGGGAAAAAACCCCATTTTTGGCCTTCCCAGAGGCGAAAAAAGGTGTTGTTAAAATCGCAAGGCTGCGCAAGTCTGCGCATTGGCCCAATAATAATGCAAATCCCTCGGGGCTATCAGAAAAAAAGTTTATTGTGTAGAAAGGCGCGATGTGTGCGATCCTTAGGGAAAAAAACCCATTTTTGGCCTTCCCAGAGGCGAAAAAAGGTGTTGTTAACTTCGCAAGGCTGCGCAAGGCTGCGCACTGGCCCAATAATAATGCAAATCCCTCGGGGCTATCAGAAAAAAAAGTTTATTGTGTAGAAAGGCGCGATGTGTGCGATCCTTAGGGAAAAAACCCCATTTTTGGCCTTCCCAGAGGCGAAAAAAGGTGATGTTAACTTCGCAAGGGTGCGCAAGGCTGCGCACTGGCCCAATAATAATGCAAATCCCTCGGGGCTATCAGAAAAAAAAGTTTATTGTGTAGTAAGGCGCGATGTGTGCGATCCTTAGGGAAAAAACCCCATTTTTGGCCTTCCCAGAGGCGAAAAAAGGTGTTGTTAACTTCGCAAGGCTGCGCAAGGCTGCGCACTGGCCCAATAATAATGCAAATCCCTCGGGGCTATCAGAAAAAAAAGTTTATTGTGTAGAAAGGCGCGATGTGTGCGATCCTTAGGGAAATAACCACATTTTTGGCCTTCCAGAGGCGAAAAAAGGTGTTGTTAACTTCGCAAGGCTGCGCAAGTCTGCGCACTGGCCCAATAATAATGCAAATCCCTCGGGGCTATCAGAAAAAAAGTTTATTGTGTATAAAGGCGCGATGTGTGCGATCCTTAGGGAAAAAACCCCATTTTTGGCCTTCCCAGAGGCGAAAAAAGGTGTTGTTAACTTCGCAAGGCTGCGGAAGTCTGCACATTGGCCCAATAATAATGCAAATCCCTCGGGGCTATCAGAAAAAAAAGTTTATTGTGTAGAAAGGCGCGATGTGTGCGATCCTTAGGGAAAAAACCCATTTTTGGCCTTCCCAGAGGCGAAAAAAGGTGTTGTTAACTTCGCAAGGCTGCGCAAGGCTGCGCACTGGCCCAATAATAATGCAAATCCCTCGGGGCTATCAGAAAAAAAAGTTTATTGTGTAGAAAGGCGCGATGTGTGCGATCCTTAGGGAAAAAACCCCATTTTTGGCCTTCCCAGAGGCGAAAAAAGCTATTGTTAACTTCGTAAGGCTGCGCAAGTCTGCCCATTGGCCCAATAATAAAGCAAATCCCTCGGGCTATCAGAAAAAAAAGTTTATTGTGTAGAAAGGCGCGATGTGTGCGATCCTTAGGGAAATAACCACATTTTTGGCCTTCCCAGAGGCGAAAAAAGGTGTTGTTAACTTTACAAGGCTGCGCAAGTCTGCGCACTGGCCCAATAATAATGCAAATCCCTCGGGGCTATCAGAAAAAAAAGTTTATTGTGTAGAAAGGCGCGATGTGTGCGATCCTTAGGGAAAAAACCCCATTTTTGGCCTTCCCAGAGGCGAAAAAAGGTGTTGTTAACTTCGCAAGGCTGCGCAAGTCTGCGCATTGGCCCAATAATAATGCAAATCCCTCGGGGCTATCAGAAAAGAAAAGATTATTGTGTAGAAAGGCGCGATGTGTGCGATCCTTAGGGAAAAAACCCCATTTTTGGCCTTCCCAGAGGCGAAAAAAGGTGTTGTTAACTTCGCAAGGCTGCGCAAGTCTGCGCATTGGCCCAATAATAATGCAAATCCCTCGGGGCTATCAGAAAAAAAAGTTTATTGTGTAGAAAGGCGCGATGTGTGCGATCCTTAGGGAAAAAACCCCATATTTGGCCTTCCCAGAGGCGAAAAAAGGTGTTGTTAACTTCGCAAGGCTGCGCAAGGCTGCGCACTGACCCAATAATAATGCAAATCCCTCGGGGCTATCAGAAAAAAAAGTTTATTGTGTAGAAAGGCGCGATGTGTGCGATCCTTAGGGGAAAAAACCCATTCTTGGCCTTCCCAGAGGCGAAAAAAGGTGATGTTAACTTCGCAAGGCTGCGCAAGGCTGCGCACTGGCCCAATAATAATGCAAATCCCTCGGGGCTATCAGAAAAAAAAGTTTATTGTGTAGAAAGGCGCGATGTGTGCGATCCTTAGGGAAAAAACCCCATTTTTGGCCTTCCCAGAGGCCAAAAAAGGTGTTGTTAACTTCGCAAGGCTGCGCAAGTCTGCGCACTGGCCCAATAATAATGCAAATCCCTCGGGGCTATCAGAAAAAAAAGTTTATTGTGTATAAAGGCGCGATGTGTGCAATCCTTAGGGAAAAAACCCCATTTTTGGCCTTCCCAGAGGCGAAAAAAGGTGTTGTTAACTTCGCAAGGCTGCGCAAGTCTGCGCATTGGCCCAATAATAATGCAAATCCCTCGGGGCTATCAGAAAAAAAAGTTTATTGTGTAGAAAGGCGCGATGTGTGCGATCCTTAGGGAAAAAAACCCATTTTTGGCCTTCCCAGAGGCGAAAAAAGGTGTTGTTAACTTCGCAAGGCTGCGCAAGGCTGCGCACTGGCCCAATAATAATGCAAATCCCTCGGGGCTATCAGAAAAAAAAGTTTATTGTGTAGAAAGGCGCGATGTGTGCGATCCTTAGGGAAAAAACCCCATTTTTGGCCTTCCCAGAGGCGAAAAAAGGTGTTGTTAACTTCGCAAGGCTGCGCAAGGCTGCGCACTGGCCCAATAATAATGCAAATCCCTCGGGGCTATCAGAAAAAAAAGTTTATTGTGTAGAAAGGCGCGATGTGTGCGATCCTTAGGGAAATAACCACATTTTTGGCCTTCCCAGAGGCGAAAAAAGGTGTTGTTAACTTCGCAAGGCTGCGCAAGTCTGCGCACTGGCCCAATAATAATGCAAATCCCTCGGGGCTATCAGAAAAAAAGTTTATTGTGTATAAAGGCGCGATGTGTGCGATCCTTAGGGAAAAAACCCCATTTTTGGCCTTCCCAGAGGCGAAAAAAGGTGTTGTTAACTTCGCAAGGCTGCGGAAGTCTGCACATTGGCCCAATAATAATGCAAATCCCTCGGGGCTATCAGAAAAAAAAGTTTATTGTGTAGAAAGGCGCGATGTGTGCGATCCTTAGGGAAAAAACCCCATTTTTGGCCTTCCCAGAGGCGAAAAAAGGTGTTGTTAACTTCGCAAGGCTGCGCAAGGCGGCGCACTGGCCCAATAATAATGCAAATCCCTCGGGGCTATCAGAAAAAAAAGTTTATTGTGTAGAAAGGCGCGATGTGTGCGATCCTTAGGGAAAAAACCCCATTTTTGGCCTTCCCAGAGGCGAAAAAAGGTGTTGTTAACTTTGCAAGGCTGCGCAAGTCTGCGCATTGGCCCAATAATAATGCAAATCCCTCGGGGCTATCAGAAAAAAAAAGTTTATTGTGTAGAAAGGCGCGATGTTTGCGATCCTTAGGGAAAAAACCCCATTTTTGGCCTTCCCAGAGGCGAAAAAAGGTGTTGTTAACTTCGCAAGGCTGCGCAAGTCTGCGCATTGGCCCAATAATAATGCAAATCCCTCGGGGCTATCAGAAAAAAAAGTTTATTGTGTAGAAAGGCGCGATGTGTGCGATCCTTAGGGAAAAAACCCCATTTTTTGCCTTCCCAGAGGCGAAAAAAGGTGTTGTTAACTTCGCAAGGCTGCGCAAGGCTGCGCACTGGCCCAATAATAATGCAAATCCCTCGGGGCTATCAGAAAAAAAAGTTTATTGTGTAGAAAGGCGCGATGTGTGCGATCCTTAGGGAAAAAACCCCATTTTTGGCCTTCCCAGAGGCGAAAAAAGCTATTGTTAACTTCGTAAGGCTGCGCTAGTCTGCCCATTGGCCCAATAATAAAGCAAATCCCTCGGGGCTATCAGAAAAAAAAGTTTATTGTGTAGAAAGGCGCGATGTGTGCGATCCTTAGGGAAATAACCACATTTTTGGCCTTCCCAGAGGCGAAAAAAGGTGTTGTTAACTTTACAAGGCTGCGCAAGTCTGCGCACTGGCCCAATAATAATGCAAATCCCTCGGGGCTATCAGAAAAAAAAGTTTATTGTGTAGAAAGGCGCGATGTGTGCGATCCTTAGGGAAAAAACCCCATTTTTGGCCTTCCCAGAGGCGAAAAAAGGTGTTGTTAACTTCGCAAGGCTGCGCAAGTCTGCGCATTGGCCCAATAATAATGCAAATCCCTCGGGGCTATCAGAAAAGAAAAGATTATTGTGTAGAAAGGCGCGATGTGTGCGATCCTTAGGGAAAAAACCCCATTTTTGGCCTTCCCAGAGGCGAAAAAAGGTGTTGTTAACTTCGCAAGGCTGCGCAAGTCTGCGCATTGGCCCAATAATAATGCAAATCCCTCGGGGCTATCAGAAAAAAAAGTTTATTGTGTAGAAAGGCGCGATGTGTGCGATCCTTAGGGAAAAAACCCCATATTTGGCCTTCCCAGAGGCGAAAAAAGGTGTTGTTAACTTCGCAAGGCTGCGCAAGGCTGCGCACTGACCCAATAATAATGCAAATCCCTCGGGGCTATCAGAAAAAAAAGTTTATTGTGTAGAAAGGCGCGATGTGTGCGATCCTTAGGGGAAAAAACCCTTTCTTGGCCTTCCCAGAGGCGAAAAAAGGTGATGTTAACTTCGCAAGGCTGCGCAAGGCTGCGCACTGGCCCAATAATAATGCAAATCCCTCGGGGCTATCAGAAAAAAAAGTTTATTGTGTAGAAAGGCGCGATGTGTGCGATCCTTAGGGAAAAAACCCCATTTTTGGCCTTCCCAGAGGCCAAAAAAGGTGTTGTTAACTTCGCAAGGCTGCGCAAGTCTGCGCACTGGCCCAATAATAATGCAAATCCCTCGGGGCTATCAGAAAAAAAAGTTTATTGTGTATAAAGGCGCGATGTGTGCAATCCTTAGGGAAAAAACCCCATTTTTGGCCTTCCCAGAGGCGAAAAAAGGTGTTGTTAACTTCGCAAGGCTGCGCAAGTCTGCGCATTGGCCCAATAATAATGCAAATCCCTCGGGGCTATCAGAAAAAAAAGTTTATTGTGTAGAAAGGCGCGATGTGTGCGATCCTTAGGGAAAAAAACCCATTTTTGGCCTTCCCAGAGGCGAAAAAAGGTGTTGTTAACTTCGCAAGGCTGCGCAAGGCTGCGCACTGGCCCAATAATAATGCAAATCCCTCGGGGCTATCAGAAAAAAAAGTTTATTGTGTAGAAAGGCGCGATGTGTGCGATCCTTAGGGAAAAAACCCCATTTTTGGCCTTCCCAGAGGCGAAAAAAGGTGTTGTTAACTTCGCAAGGCTGCGCAAGGCTGCGCACTGGCCCAATAATAATGCAAATCCCTCGGGGCTATCAGAAAAAAAAGTTTATTGTGTAGAAAGGCGCGATGTGTGCGATCCTTAGGGAAATAACCACATTTTTGGCCTTCCCAGAGGCGAAAAAAGGTGTTGTTAACTTCGCAAGGCTGCGCAAGTCTGCGCACTGGCCCAATAATAATGCAAATCCCTCGGGGCTATCAGAAAAAAAGTTTATTGTGTATAAAGGCGCGATGTGTGCGATCCTTAGGGAAAAAACCCCATTTTTGGCCTTCCCAGAGGCGAAAAAAGGTGTTGTTAACTTCGCAAGGCTGCGGAAGTCTGCACATTGGCCCAATAATACTGCAAATCCCTCGGGGCTATCAGAAAAAAAAGTTTATTGTGTAGAAAGGCGCGATGTGTGCGATCCTTAGGGAAAAAACCCCATTTTTGGCCTTCCCAGAGGCGAAAAAAGGTGTTGTTAACTTCGCAAGGCTGCGCAAGGCGGCGCACTGGCCCAATAATAATGCAAATCCCTCGGGGCTATCAGAAAAAAAAGTTTATTGTGTAGAAAGGCGCGATGTGTGCGATCCTTAGGGAAAAAACCCCATTTTTGGCCTTCCCAGAGGCGAAAAAAGGTGTTGTTAACTTTGCAAGGCTGCGCAAGTCTGCGCACTGGCCCAATAATAATGCAAATCCCTCGGGGCTATCAGAAAAAAAAGTTTATTGTCTAGAAAGGCGCGATGTTTGCGATCCTTAGGGAAAAAACCCCATTTTTGGCCTTCCCAGAGGCGAAAAAAGGTGTTGTTAACTTCGCAAGGCTGCGCAAGTCTGCGCATTGGCCCAATAATAATGCAAATCCCTCGGGGCTATCAGAAAAAAAAGTTTATTGTGTAGAAAGGCGCGATGTGTGCGATCCTTAGGGAAAAAACCCCATTTTTTGCCTTCCCAGAGGCGAAAAAAGGTGTTGTTAACTTCGCAAGGCTGCGCAAGGCTGCGCACTGACCCAATAATAATGCAAATCCCTCGGGGCTATCAGAAAAAAAAGTTTATTGTGTAGAAAGGCGCGATGTGTGCGATCCTTAGGGGAAAAAACCCATTCTTGGCCTTCCCAGAGGCGAAAAAAGGTGATGTTAACTTTCCAAGGCTGCGCAAGGCTGCGCACTGGCCCAATAATAATGCAAATCCCTCGGGGCTATCAGAAAAAAAAGTTTATTGTGTAGAAAGGCGCGATGTGTGCGATCCTTAGGGAAAAAACCCCATTTTTGGCCTTCCCAGAGGCGAAAAAAGGTGTTGTTAACTTCGCAAGGCTGCGCAAGTCTGCGCACTGGCCCAATAATAATGCAAATCCCTCGGGGCTATCAGAAAAAAAAGTTTATTGTGTATAAAGGCGCGATGTGTGCAATCCTTAGGGAAAAAACCCATTTTTGGCCTCCCCAGAGGCGAAAAAAGGTGTTGTTAACTTCGCAAGGCTGCGCAAGTCTGCGCATTGGCCCAATAATATTGCAAATCCCTCGGGGCTATCAGAAAAAAAAGTTTATTGTGTAGAAAGGCGCGATGTGTGCGATCCTTAGGGAAAAAACCCATTTTTGGCCTTCCCAGAGGCGAAAAAAGGTGTTGTTAACTTCGCAAGGCTGCGCAAGGCTGCGCACTGGCCCAATAATAATGCAAATCCCTCGGGGCTATCAAAAAAAAAAGTTTATTGTGTAGAAAGGCGCGATGTGTGCGATCCTTAGGGAAAAAACCCCATTTTTGGCCTTCCCAGAGGCGAAAAAAGGTGATGTTAACTTCGCAAGGGTGCGCAAGGCTGCGCACTGGCCCAATAATAATGCAAATCCCTCGGGGCTATCAGAAAAAAAAGTTTATTGTGTAGAAAGGCGCGATGTGTGCGATCCTTAGGGAAAAAACCCCATTTTTGGCCTTCCCAGAGGCGAAAAAAGGTGTTGTTAACTTCGCAAGGCTGCGCAAGGCTGGGCACTGGCCCAATAATAATGCAAATCCCTCGGGGCTATCAGAAAAAAAAGTTTATTGTGTAGAAAGGCGCGATGTGTGCGATCCTTAGGGAAAAAACCCCATTTTTGGCCTTCCTTGAGGCGAAAAAGGTGTTGTTAACTTCGCAAGGGTGCGCAAGGCTGCGCACTGGCCCAATAATAATGCAAATCCCTCGGGGCTATCAGAAAAAAAAGTTTATTGTGTAGTAAGGCGCGATGTGTGCGATCCTTAGGGAAAAAACCCCATTTTTGGCCTTCCCAGAGGCGAAAAAAGGTGTTGTTAACTTCGCAAGGCTGCGCAAGGCTGCGCATTGGCCCAATAATAATGCAAATCCCTCGGGGCTATCAGAAAAAAAAAGTTTATTGTGTAGAAAGGCGCGATGTGTGCGATCCTTAGGGAAAAAACCCCATTCTTGGCCTTCCCAGAGGCGAAAAAAGGTGATGTTAACTTCGCAAGGCTGCGCAAGGCTGCGCACTGACCCAATAAAAATGCAAATCCCTCGGGGCTATCAGAAAAAAAAGTTTATTGTGTAGAAAGGCGCGATGTGTGCGATCCTTAGGGGAAAAAACCCATTCTTGGCCTTCCCAGAGGCGAAAAAAGGTGATGTTAACTTCGCAAGGCTGCGCAAGGCTGCGCACTGGCCCAATTATAATGCAAATCCCTCGGGGCTATCAGAAAAAAAAGTTTATTGTGTAGAAAGGCGCGATGTGTGCGATCCTTAGGGAAAAAAAACCCATTTTTGCCTTCCCAGAGGCGAAAAAAGGTGTTGTTAACTTCGCAAGGCTGCGCAAGTCTGCGCATTGGCCCAATAATAATGCAAATCCCTCGGGGCTATCAGAAAAAAAAGTTTATTGTGTAGAAAGGCGCGATGTGTGCGATCCTTAGGGAAAAAACCCCATTTTGGCCTTCCCAGAGGCGAAAAAAGGTGTTTTTAACTTTGCAAGGCTGCTCAAGGCTAAGCATTGGCCCAATAATAATGCAAACCCCTCGGGGCTATCAGAAAAAAAAGTTTATTGTGTAGAAAGGCGCGATGTGTGCGATCCTTAGGGAAAAAACCCCATTTTTGGCCTTCCCAGAGGCGAAAAAAGGTGTTGTTAACTTCGCAAGGCTGCACAAGGCTGCGCACTGGCCCAATAATAATGCAAATCCCTTGGGGCTATCAGAAAAAAAAGTTTATTGTGTAGAAAGGCGCGATGTGTGCGATCCTTAGGGAAAAAACCCCATTTTTGGCCTTCCCAGAGGCGAAAAAAGGTGTTGTTAACTTTGCAAGGCTGCGCAAGTCTGCGCATTGGCCCAATAATAATGCAAATCCCTCGGGGCTATCAGAAAAAAAAGTTTATTGTGTAGAAAGGCGCGATGTGTGCGATCCTTAGGGAAAAAACCCCATTTTTGGCCTTCCCAGAGGCGAAAAAAGGTGTTGTTAACTTTGCAAGGCTGCGCAAGGCTGCGCATTGGCCCAATAATAATGCAAATCCCTCGGGGCTATCAGAAAAAAAAGTTTATTGTGTAGAAAGGCGCGATGTGTGCGATCCTTAGGGAAAAAACCCCATTTTTGGCCTTCCCAGAGGCGACAAAAGGTGTTGTTAACTTCGCAAGGCTGCGCAAGGCTACGCACTGGCCCAATAATAATGCAAATCCCTCGGGGCTATCAGAAAAAAAAGTTTATTGTGTAGAAACTCGCGATGTGTGCGATCCTTAGGGAAAAAACCCCATTTTTGGCCTTCCCAGAGGCGAAAAAAGGTGTTGTTAACTTCGCAAGGCTGCGCAAGTCTGCGCATTGGCCCAATAATAATGCAAATCCCTCGGGGCTATCAGAAAAAAAAGTTTATTGTGTAGAAAGGCGCGATGTGTGCGATCCTAAGGGAAAAAACCCCATTCTTGGCCTTCCCAGAGGCGAAAAAAGGTGATGTTAACTTTGCAAGGCTGCGCAAGGCTGTGCACTGGCCCAATAATAATGCAAATCCCTCGGGGCTATCAGAAAAAAAAGTTTATTGTGTAGAAAGGCGCGATGTGTGCGATCCTTAGGGAAAAAAACCCATTTTTGGCCTTCCCAGAGGCGAAAAAAGGTGTTGTTAACTTCGCAAGGCTGCACAAGTCTGCGCATTGGCCCAATAATAATGCAAATCCCTCGGGGCTATCAGAAAAAAAAGTTTATTGTGTAGAAAGGCGCGATGTGTGCGATCCTTAGGGAAAAAACCCCATTTTTGGCCTTCCCAGAGGCGAAAAAAGGTGTTGTTAACTTTGCAAGGCTGCGCAAGGCTAAGCATTGGCCCAATAATAATGCAAACCCCTCGGGGCTATCAGAAAAAAAAGTTTATTGTGTAGAAAGGCGCGATGTGTGCGATCCTTAGGGAAAAAACCCCATTTTTGGCCTTCCCAGAGGCGAAAAAAGGTGTTGTTAACTTCGCAAGGCTGCGCAAGGCTGCGCACTGGCCCAATAATAATGCAAATCCCTTGGGGCTATCAGAAAAAAAAGTTTATTGTGTAGAAAGGCGCGATGTGTGCGATCCTTAGGGAAAAAACCCCATTTTTGGCCTTCCCAGAGGCGAAAAAAGGTGTTGTTAACTTTGCAAGGCTGCGCAAGTCTGCGCATTGGCCCAATAATAATGCAAATCCCTCGGGGCTATCAGAAAAAAAAGTTTATTGTGTAGAAAGGCGCGATGTGTGCGATCCTTAGGGAAAAAACCCCATTTTTGGCCTTCCCAGAGGCGAAAAAAGGTGTTGTTAACTTTGCAAGGCTACGCAAGGCTGCGCATTGGCCCAATAATAATGCAAATCCCTCGGGGCTATCAGAAAAAAAAGTTTATTGTGTAGAAAGGCGCGATGTGTGCGATCCTTAGGGAAAAAACCCCATTTTTGGCCTTCCCAGAGGCGACAAAAGGTGTTGTTAACTTCGCAAGGCTGCGCAAGGCTGCGCACTGGCCCAATAATAATGCAAATCCCTCGGGGCTATCAGAAAAAAAAGTTTATTGTGTAGAAACTCGCGATGTGTGCGATCCTTAGGGAAAAAAACCCATTTTTGGCCTTCCCAGAGGCGAAAAAAGGTGTTGTTAACTTCGCAAGGCTGCGCAAGTCTGCGCATTGGCCCAATAATAATGCAAATCCCTCGGGGCTATCAGAAAAAAAAGTTTATTGTGTAGAAAGGCGCGATGTGTGCGATCCTTAGGGAAAAAACCCCATTTTTGGCCTTCGCAGAGGCGAAAAAAGGTGTTGTTAACTTCGCAAGGCTGCGCAAGTCTGCGCATTGGCCCAATAATAATGCAAATCCCTCGGGGCTATCAGAAAAAAAAGTTTATTGTGTAGAAAGGCGCGATGTGTGCGATCCTTAGGGAAAAAACCCCATTTTTGGCCTTCCCAGAGGCGAAAAAAGGTGTTGTTAACTTCGCAAGGCTGCGCAAGGCTGCGCAGTGGCCCAATAATAATGCAAATCCCTCGGGGCTATCAGAAAAAAAAGTTTATTGTGTAGAAGGCGCGATGTGTGCGATCCTTAGGGAAAAAACCTCATTTTTGGACTTCCCAGAGGCGAAAAAAGGTGTTGTTAACTTCGCAAGGCTGCGCAAGTCTGCGCATTGGCCCAATAATAATGCAAATCCCACGGGGCTATCAGAAAAAAAAGTTTATTGTGTAGAAAGGCGCGATGTGTGCGATCCTTAGGGAAAAAACCCCATTTTTGGCCTTCCCAGAGGCGAAAAAAGGTGTTGTTAACTTCGCAAGGCTGCGCAAGGCTGCGCACTGGCCCAATAATAATGCAAACCCTCGGGGTATCAGAAAAAAAAAAGTTTATTGTGTAGAAAGGCGCGATGTGTGCGATCCTTAGGGAAAAAACCCCATTTTTGGCCTTCCCAGACGCGAAAAAAGGTGTTGTTAACTTCGCAAGGCTGCGCAAGGCTGTGCACTGGCCCTATAATAATGCAAATCCCTCGGGGCTATCAGAAAAAAAAGTTTATTGTGTAGAAAGGCGCGATGTGTGCGATCCTTAGGGAAAAAACCCCATTTTTGGCCTTCCCAGAGGCGAAAAGAGGTGTTGTTAACTTCGCAAGGCTGCACAAGGCTGCGCACTGGCCCAATAATAATGCAAATCCCTCGGGGCTATCAGAAAAAAAAGTTTATTGTGTAGAAAGGCGCGATGTGTGCGATCCTTAGGGAAAAAACCCCATTTTTGGCCTTCCCAGAGGCGAAAAAAGGTGTTGTTAACTTCGCAAGGCTGCGCAAGTCTGCGCACTGGCCCAATAATAATGTAAATCCCTCGGGGCTATCAGAAAAAAAAAAGTTTATTGTGTAGAAAGGCGCGATGTGTGCGATCGTTAGGGAAAAAACCCCATTTTTGGCCTTCCCAGAGGCGAAAAAAGGTGTTGTTAACTTCGCAAGGCTGCGCAAGGCTGCGCACTGGCCCTATAATAATGCAAATCCCTCGGGGCTATCAGAAAAAAAAGTTAATTGTTTAGAAAGGCGCGATGTGTGCGATCCTTAGGGAAAAAACCCCATTCTTGGCCTTCCCAGAGGCGAAAAAAGGTGTTGTTAACTTCGCAAGGCTGCGCAAGGCTGCGCACTGGCCCTATAATAATGCAAATCCCTCGGGGCTATCAGAAAAAAAAGTTTATTGTGTAGAAAGGCGCGATGTGTGCGATCCTTAGGGAAAAAACCCCATTCTTGGCCTTCCCAGAGGCGAAAAAAGGTGTTGTTAACTTCGCAAGGCTGCGCAAGTCTGCGCACTGGCCCAATAATAATGCAAATCCCTCGGGGCTATCAGAAAAAAAAGTTTATTGTGAAGAAAGGCGCGATGTGTGCGATCCTTAGGGAAAAAACCCCATTTTTGGCCTTCCCAGAGGCGAAAAAAGGTGTTGTTAACTTCGCAAGGCTGCGCAAGGCTGCGCACTGGCCCAATAATAATGCAAATCCCTCGGGGCTATCAGAAAAAAAAGTTTATTGTGTAGAAAGGCGCGATATGTGCGATCCTTACGGAAACAACCCCATTCTTGGCCTTCCCAGAGGCGAAAAAAGGTGTTGTTAACTTTGCAAGGCTGCGCAAGTCTGCACATTGGACCAATAATAACGCAAATAACTCGGGGCTATCAGAAAAAAAAGTTTATTGTGTAGAAAGGCGCGATGTGTGCGATCCTTAGGGAAAAAACCCCATTTTTGGCCTTCCCAGAGGCGAAAAAAGGTGTTGTTAACTTCGCAGGGCTGCGCAAGGCTGCGCACTTGCCCAATAATAATGCAAATCCCTCAGGGCTATCAGAAAAAAAAAAGTTTATTGTGTAGAAAGGCGCGATGTGTGCGATCCTTAGGGAAAAATCCATTTTTGGCCTTCCCAGAGGCGAAAAAAGGTGTGTTAACTTCGCAAGGCTGCGCAAGGCTGCGCACTGGCCCAATAATAATGCAAATCCCTCGGGGCTATCAGAAAAAAAATTTTATTGTGTAGAAAGGCGCGATGTGTGCGATCCTTAGGGAAAAAACCCCATTCTTGGCCTTCCCAGATGCGAAAAAAGGTGTTGTTAACTTCGCAAGGCTGCGCAAGGCTGCGCACTGGCCCAATAATAATGCAAATCCCTCGGGGCTATCAGAAAAAAAAGTTTATTGTGTAGAAACTGGCGATGTGTGCGATCCTTAGGGAAAAAACCCCATTTTTGGCCTTCCCAGAGGCGAAAAAAGGTGTTGTTAACTTCGCAAGGCTGCGCAAGTCTGCGCATTGGCCCAATAATAATGCAAATCCCTCGGGGCTATCAGAAAAAAAAGTTTATTGTGTAGAAAGGCGCGATGTGTGCGAGCCTTAGGGAAAAAAGCCCATTTTTGGCCTCCCAGAGGCGAAAAAAGGTGTTGTTAACTTCGCAGGGCTGCGCAAGTCTGCGCATTGGCCCAATAATAATGCAAATCCCTCGGGGCTATCAGAAAAAAAAGTTTATTGTGTAGAAAGGCGCGATGTGTGCGATCCTTAGGGAAAAAACCCCATTTTTGGCCTTCCCAGAGGCGAAAAAAGGTGTTGTTAACTTCGCAAGGCTGCGCAAGGCTGCGCACTGGCCCAATAATAATGCAAATCCCCTCGGGGCTATCAGAAAAAAAAGTTTATTGTGTAGAAAGTCTGCGATTTTGTCGATAAGATGGGAATTTCAGTTTTGAGAGGGGTGGGGCGGGTCCCTCAAAAAAGTGCTGGTTTTGGTGCAACGGCCCCAGAACAAAGCACAACAGATCCCGTTGCGGTACCAAAAAACATTCCATTTGGCACTATTTTTATCGAATTTGGCGATACTAAAAAGTGCTGCACATTTTAAGGGCTTGAATTAGCCCCGAAAAGGGGAAAAAAGCTAATTGGCGACCTCAGCTGCATGCAAAAAGGTCCCAAATGCATTCAATCCCTCTGGGACCATCCAAAAAAAAATTCCTCTTGTGCAAAAGCACAAAGAAGGCGCGATCTGTGCGATCTTTAGGAAAAAAACCCCATTTTTGGCCTTCGCAGAGGCTAAAAAAGGTGTTGTTAACTGTGCAAGGCTGCGCAAGTTCTGCGCACTGGCCCAATAATAATGCAAATCCCTCGGGCTATCAGAAAAAAAAGTTTATTGTGTAGAAAGGCGCGATATGTGCGATCCTTAGCGAAAAGCCCCATTTTTGGCCTTCCTAGAGGCTAAAAAGGTGTTGTTAACTAAGCAAGGCTGCGCAAGGCTGCGCACTGGCCCAATAATAATGCAAATCCCTCGGGGCTATCAGAAAAAAAAGTTTATTGTGTAGAAAGGCGCGATATGTGCGATCCATAAGGAAAAACCCCATTTTTTGCCTTCCGGAGGCTACAAAAGGTGTTGTTAACTACGCAAGGCTACGCAAGGCTGCGCACTGGCCCAATAATAATGCAACTCCCTCGGGGCTATCAGAAAAAACAGTTTATTGTGTAGAAAGGCGCGATATGTGCGATCCTTAGGGAAAAGACCCCATTTTTGGCCTTCCCAGAGGCTAAGAAAGGTGTTGTTAACTACGCAAGGCTGCGCTCTGGCCCAATAATAATGCAAATCCCTCGGTGCTATCAGAAAAAAAAGTTTATTGTGTACAAAGGCGCGATATGTGCGATTCTTAGGAAAAAAACCCATTTTGGCTTTCCTAGAGTGTAAAAAAGGTGTTGTTAACTACGCAAGGCTGCGCAAGGCTGCGCACTTGCCCAATAATAATGCAAATCCCTCGCGGCTATCAGAAAAAAAGGTTATTTTGTAGAAAGGCGCGATATGTGCGATTCTTTGGGAAAAAAACCCATTTTTGGCCTTCCTAGAGTGTAAAAAAGGTGTTGTTAACTACGCAAGGCTGCAAAAGGCTGCGCACTGGCCCAATAATAATGCAAATCCCTCGCGGCTATCAGAAAAAAAAGGTTATTGTGTAGAAAGGCGCGATATGTGCGATCCTTAGAGAAAAAACCCCATTTTTGGCCTTCCCAGAGGCTAAAAAAACGTGTTGTTAACTACGCAACGCTGTGCAAGGCTGCGCACTGGCCCAATAATAATGCAACTCCCTCGGGGCTATCAGAAAAACAAGTTTATTGTGTACAAAGGCGCGATATGTGCGATCCTTAGGGAAAGAACCCCATTTTTGGCCTTCCCATAGGCTAAAAAAGGTGTTGTTAACTACGCAAGGCTGCGCTCTGGCCCAATAATAATGCAAATCCCTCGGCGCTATCAGAAAAAAAAATTATTGTGTACAAAGGCACGATATGTGCGATCCTTAGGAAAAGACCCCATTTTTGGCCTTCCCAGAGGCTAAAAAAGGTGTTGTTAACTACGCAAGGCTGCGCAATGCTGCGCACTGGCCCAATAATAATGCAACTCCTTCGGGGCTATCAGAAAAAAAAGTTTATTGTGTAGAAAGGCGCGATATGTGCGATCCTTACGGAAAAAACCCCATTTTTGGCCTTCCCAGAGGCTAAAAAAGGTGTTGTTAACTACGCAAGGCTGCGCAAGGCTGCGCACTGGCCCAATAATAATGCAACTCCCTTGGGGCTATCAGAAAAAAAAGTTTATTGTGTAGAAAGGCGCGATATGTGCGATCCTTAGGGAAAAAACCCCATTTTAGGCCTTCCCAGAGGCCAAAAAAGGTGTTGTTAACTACGCAAGGCAGTGCAAGGCTGCGCACTGGCCCAATAATAATGCAAATCCCTCGGGGCTATCAGAAAAAAAAGTTTATTGTGTAGAAAGGCGCGATATGTGCGATCCTTAGGGAAAAAGCCCCATTTTTGGCCTTTCCAGAGGCTAAAAAAGCTGTTGTCAACTACGCAAGGCTGCGCAAGGCTGCGCACTGGCCCAATAATAATACAACTCCCTCGGGCTATCAGAAAAAAAAGTTTTTTGTCTAGAAAGGCGCGATATGTGCGATTGTTAGGGAAAAAACCCCATATTTGGCCTTCCCAGAGGCTAAAAAAGGTGTTGTTAACTACGCAAGGCTGCGCAAGGCTGCGCACTGGCCCAATAATAATGCAAATCCCCCTGGGCTATCAGAAAAAAAAGTTTATTGTGTAAAAAGGCACGATATGTGCGACCTTAGGGAAAAGACCCCATTTTTTGCCTTCCCAGAGTTTAAAAAAGGTGTTGTTAACTACGCAAGGCTGCGCAAGGCTGCGCACTGGCCCAATAATAATGCGAATCCCTCGGGGCTATCAGAAAAAAAAGTTTATTGTGTAGAAAGTCTGCGATTTTGTCGATAAGGTGGGAATTTCAGTTTTGAGAGGGGTGGGGCGGGTCCCTCAAAAAAGTGCTGGTTTTGGTGCAACGGCCCCAGAACAAAAGCACAACAGATCCCGTTGCGGTACCAAAAAACATTCCATTTGGCACTATTTTTATCGAATTTGGCGATACTAAAAAGTGCTGCACATTTTCAGGGCTTGAATTAGCCCCGAAAAGGGGAAAAAAGCTAATTGGCGACCTCTGCTGCATGCAAAAAGGTCCCAAATGCATTCAATCCCTCTGGGACCATCCGAAAAAAATTCCTCTTGTGCAAAAGCACAAAGAAGGCGCGATCTGTGCGATCTTTAGGGAAAAAACCCCATTTTTGGCCTTCGCAGAGGCTAAAAAAGGTGTTGTTAACTGTGCAAGGCTGCACAAGGCTGCGCACTGGCCCAATAATAATGCAAATCCCTCGGGGCTATCAGAAAAAACAGTTTATTGTGTAGAAAGACGCGATATGTGCGATCCTTAGGGAAAAGACCCCATTTTTGGCCTTCCCAGAGGCTAAGAAAGGTGTTGTTAACTACGCAAGGCTGCGCTCTGGCCCAATAATAATGCAAATCCCTCGGCGCTATCAGAAAAAAAAGTTTATTGTGTACAAAGGCGCGATATGTGCGATTCTTAGGGAAAAAAACCCATTTTTGGCTTTCCTAGAGTGTAAAAAAGGTGTTGTTAACTACGCAAGGCTGCGCAAGGCTGCGCACTGGCCCAATAATAATGCAAATCCCTCGCGGCTATCAGAAAAAAAAGGTTATTGTGTAGAAAGGCGCGATATGTGCGATCCTTAGGGAAAAAACCCCATTTTTGGCCTTCCCAGAGGCTAAAAAAGGAGTTGTTAACTACGCAAGGCTGCGCAAGGCTGCGCACTGGCCCAATAATAATGCAAATCCCTCGGGGCTATCAGAAAAAAAAGTTTATTGTGTAGAAAGGCGCCATATGTGCGATCCAAAAGGAAAAACCCCATTTTTGGCCTTCCCAGAGGCTAAAAAAACGTGTTGTTAACTACGCAAGGCTGTGCAAGGCTGCGCACTGGCCCAATAATAATGCAACTCCCTCGGGGCTATCAGAAAAACAAGTTTATTGTGTACAAAGGCGCGATATGTGCGATCCTTAGGGAAAGAACCCCAGTTTTGGCCTTACCATAGGCTAAAAAAGGTGTTGTTACCTACGCAAGGCTGCGCTCTGGCCCAATAATAATGCAAATCCCTCGGCGCTATCAGAAAAAAAAAATTATTGTGTACAAAGGCGCGATATGTGCGATCCTTAGGGAAAAGACCCCATTTTTGGCCTTCCCAGAGGCTAAAAAAGGTGTTGTTAACTACGCAAGGCTGTGCAATGCTGCGCACTGGCCCAATAATAATGCAACTCCCTTGGGGCTATCAGAAAAAAAAGTTTATTGTGTAGAAAGGCGCGATATGTGCGATCCTTAGGGAAAAAACCCCATTTTAGGCCTTTCCAGAGGCCAAAAAAGGTGTTGTTAACTACGCAAGGCAGGGCAAGGCTGCGCACTGGCCCAATAATAATGTAAATCCCTCGGGGCTATCAGAAAAAAAAGTTTATTGTGTACAAAGGCGCGATATGTGCGATTCTTAGGGAAAAAAACCCATTTTTGGCCTTCCTAGAGTGTAAAAAAGGTGTTGTTAACTACGCAAGGCTGCGCAAGGCTGCGCACTGGCCCAATAATAATGCAAATCCCTCGCGGCTATCAGAAAAAAAAGGTTATTGTGTAGAAAGGCGCGATATGTGCGATCCTTAGGGAAAAAACCCCATTTTAGGCCTTTCCAGAGGCCAAAAAAGGTGTTGTTAACTACGCAAGGCAGGGCAAGGCTGCGCACTGGCCCAATAATAATGTAAATCCCTCGGGGCTATCAGAAAAAAAAGTTTATTGTGTAGAAAGGCGCGATATGTGCGATCCTTAGGGAAAAAGCCCCATTTTTGGCCTTTCCAGAGGCTAAAAAAGCTGTTGTCAACTACTCAAGTCTGGGCAAGGCTGCCCACTGCCCAATAATAATACAACTCCCTCGGGCTATCAGAAAAAAAAGTTTATTGTCTAGAAAGGCGCGATATGTGCGATTGTTAGGGAAAAAACCCCATATTTGGCCTTCCCAGAGGCTAAAAAAGGTGTTGTTAACTACGCAAGGCTGCGCAAGGCTACGCACTGGCCCAATAATAATGCGAATCCCTCGGAGCTATCAGAAAAAAAAGTTTATTGTGTAGAAAGTCTGCGATTTTGTCGATAAGGTGGGAATTTCAGTTTTGAGAGGGGTGGGGCGGGTCCCTCAAAAAAGTGCTGGTTTTGGTGCAACGGCCCCAGAACAAAAGCACAACAGATCCCGTTGCGGTACCAAAAAACATTCCATTTGGCACTATTTTTATCGAATTTGGCGATACTAAAAAGTGCTGCACATTTTCAGGGCTTGAATTAGCCCCGAAAAGGGGAAAAAAGCTAATTGGCGACCTCAGCTGCATGCAAAAAGGTCCCAAATGCATTCAATCCCTCTGGGACCATCCAAAAAAAATTCCTCTTGTGCAAAAGCACAAAGAAGGCGCGATCTGTGCGATCTTTAGGGAAAAAACCCCATTTTTGGCCTTCGCAGAGGCTAAAAAAGGTGTTGTTAACTGTGCAAGGCTACGCAAGTCTGCGCACTGGCCCAATAATAATGCAAATCCCTCGGGGCTATCAGAAAAAAAGTTTATTGTGTAGAAAGGCGCGATATGTGCGATCCTTAGGGAAAAAACCCCATTTTTGGCCTTCCTAGAGGCTAAAAAAGGTGTTGTTAACTAAGCAAGGCTGCGCAAGGCTGCGCACTGGCCCAATAATAATGCAAATCCCTCGGGGCTATCAGAAAAAGAAGTTTATTGTGTAGACAGGCGCGATATGTGCCATCCTAAGGGAGAAAACCCCATTTTTGGCCTTCCGAGAGGCTAAAAAAGGTGTTGTTAACTACGCAAGGCTGCGAAATGCTGCACAAGGCTGCCCACTGGCCCAATAATAATGCAAATCCCTCGGGGCTATCAGAAAAAAAAGTTTATTGTGTAGAAGGGCGCGATATGTGCCATATTTAGGGAAAAAACCCCATTTTTGGCCTTCCTAGAGGCTAAAAAAGGTGTTGTTAACTAAGCAAGGCTGCGCAAGGCTGCGCACTGGCCCAATAATAATGCAAATCCCTCGGGGCTATCAGAAAAAGAAGTTTATTGTGTAGACAGGCGCGATATGTGCCATCCTAAGGGAGAAAACCCTATTTTTGGCCTTCCGAGAGGCTAAAAAAGGTGTTGTTAACTACGCAAGGCTGCGGAAGGCTGCACAAGGCTGCGCACTGGCCCAATAATAATGCAAATCCCTCGGGGCTATCAGAAAGAAAAGTTTATTGTGTAGAAAGGCGCGATATGTGCGATCCTTAGGGAAAAAAGCCCATTTTTGGCCTTCCCAGAGGCTAAAAAAGGTGTTGTTAACTACGCAAGGTTGCGCAAGGCTGTGCACTGGCCCAATAATAATGCAAATCCCTCCATGCTATCAGAAAAAAAAGTTTATTGTGTCAAAAGGCGCGATATGTGCGATCCTTAGGGAAAAAACCCCATTTTTGGCCTTCCCAGAGGCTAAAAAAGGTGTTGTTAACTACGCAAGGCTGAGCAAGGCTGCGCACTGGCCCAATAATAATGCGAATCCCTCGGGGCTATCAGAAAAAAATGTTTATTGTGTAGAAAGTCTGCGATTTTGTCGATAAGGTGGGAATTTCAGTTTTGAGAGGGGTGGGGTGGGTCCCTCAAAAAAGTGCTGGTTTTGGTGCAACGGCCCCAGCACAAAAGCACAACAGGTCCCGTTGCGGCACCAAAAAACATTCCATTTGGCACTATTTTTAATCGAATTTGGCGATACTAAAAAGTGCTGCACATTTTCAGGGCTTGAATTATCCCCGAAAAGCAGAAAAAAGCTAATTGGCCCCCTCAGCTGCATGCACAAAGGTCCCAAATGCATTCAATCCCTCTGGGAACTTCCGAAAAAAATTCCTTTTGTGCAAAAGCACAAAGAAGGCGCAATGTGTGCGATCCTTAGGGAAAAAACCCCATTTTTGGCCTTCGCAGAGGCTAAAAAAGGTGTCGTTAACTGCGCAAGGCTGCGCAAGTCTGCGCACTGGCCCAATAATAATGCAAATCCCTCGGGACTATCAGAAAAAAAAGTTTACTGTGTAGAAAGGCGGGATATGTGCGATCCTTAGGGAAAAAACCCCATTTTTGGCCTTCCTAGAGGCTACAAAAGGTGTTGTTAACTACGCAAGGCTGGGCAAGGCTGCGCACTGGCCCAATAATAATGCAAATCCCTCGGGGCTATCAGAAAACAAAGTCTATTGTGTAGAAAGGCGCGATATGAACCATCCTTAGGGAAAAAACCCCATTTTTGGCCTTCCGAGAGGCTAAAAAAGGTGTTGTTAACAACGCAAGGCTGCGCAAGGCTGCGCTCTGGCCCAATAATAATGCAAATCCCTCGGGGCTATCAGAAAAAAAAGTTTATTGTGTAGAAAGGCGCGATATGTGCGATCCTTAGGGAAAAGACCCCATTTTTGGCCTTCCCAGAGGCTAAAAAAGGTGTTGTTAACTACGCAAGGCTGCGCTCTGGCCCAATAATAATGCAAATCCCTCGGCGCTATCAGAAAAAAAAGTTTATTGTGTACAAAGGCGCGATATGTGCGATTCTTAGGGAAAAAAAACCATTTTTGGCGTTCCTAGAGTGTAAAAAAGGTGTTGTTAACTACGCAAGGCTGCGCAAGGCTGCGCACTGGCCCAATAATAATGCAAATCCCTCGCCGCTATCAGAAAAAAAAGGTTATTGTGTAGAAAGGCGCGATATGTGCGATTCTTAGGGAAAAAAAACCCATTTTTGGCCTTCCTAGAGTGTAAAAAAGGTGTTGTTAACTACGCAAGGCTGTGCAAGGCTGCGCACTGGCCCAATAATAATGCAAATCCCTCGGGGCTATCAGAAAAAAAAGGTTATTGTGTAGAAAGGCGCGATATGTGCGATCCTTAGGGAAAAAAGCCCATTTTTGACCTTCCCAGAGGCTAAAAAAGGAGTTGTTAACTACGCAAGGCTGCGCAAGGCTGCGCACTGGCCCAATAATAATGCAAATCCCTCGGGGCTATCAGGAAAAAAAAGTCTATAGTGTAGAAAGGCGCGATATGTGCGAACCTTAGGGAAAAAACCCCATTTTAGCCCTTCCCATAGGCTAAAAAAGGTGTTGTTAACTGCGCAAGGCTGCGCAAGGCTGCCCACTCGCCCAATAATAATGCAAATCCCTCGGGGCTATCAGAAAAAAAAGTTTATTGTGTAGAAATTCGCGATATGTGCGATCCTTAGGGAAAAAACCCCATTTTTGGCCTTCCCAGAGGCTAAAAAAGGTGTTGCTAACTACGCAAGGCTGTGAAAGGCTGCGCACTGCCCCAATAATAATACAACTCATTCGGGGCTATCAGAAAAAAAAGTTTATTGCGTAGAAAGGCGCGATATGTGCTATCCTTAGAGAAAAAAACCCCATTTTTGGCCTTTCCAGAGGCTAAAAAAGGTGTTGTTAACTGTGCAAGGCTGTGAAAGGCTGCGCACTGCCCCAATAATAATACAACTCATTCGGGGCTATCAGAAAAAAAAGTTTATTGTGTAGAAAGGCGCGATATGTGCGATCCTTAGGGAAAAAACCCCATTTTTGCCTTCCCAGAGGCTAAAAAAGGTGTTGTTAACTACGCAGGCTACGCAAGGCTGTGCACTGGCCCACTAATAATGCAAATCCCTCGGGGCTATCAGAAAAAAAAGTTTATTGTGTAGAAATTCGCGATATGTGCGATCCTTAGGGAAAAAACCCCATTTTTGGCCTTCCCAGAGGCTAAAAAAGGTGTTGTTAACTACGCAAGGCTGCGCTCTGGCCCAATAATAATGCAAATCCCTCGGCGCTATCAGAAAAAAAAGTTTATTGTGTACAAAGGCGCGATATGTGCGATTCTTAGGGAAAAAAAACCATTTTTGGCGTTCCTAGAGTGTAAAAAAGGTGTTGTTAACTACGCAAGGCTGCGCAAGGCTGCGCACTGGCCCAATAATAATGCAAATCCCTCGCCGCTATCAGAAAAAAAAGGTTATTGTGTAGAAAGGCGCGATATGTGCGATTCTTAGGGAAAAAAAACCCATTTTTGGCCTTCCTAGAGTGTAAAAAAGGTGTTGTTAACTACGCAAGGCTGTGCAAGGCTGCGCACTGGCCCAATAATAATGCAAATCCCTCGGGGCTATCAGAAAAAAAAGGTTATTGTGTAGAAAGGCGCGATATGTGCGATCCTTAGGGAAAAAAGCCCATTTTTGACCTTCCCAGAGGCTAAAAAAGGAGTTGTTAACTACGCAAGGCTGCGCAAGGCTGCGCACTGGCCCAATAATAATGCAAATCCCTCGGGGCTATCAGAAAAAAAAGTCTATAGTGTAGAAAGGCGCGATATGTGCGATCCTTAGGGAAAAAACCCCATTTTAGCCCTTCCCATAGGCTAAAAAAGGTGTTGTTAACTGCGCAAGGCTGCGCAAGGCTGCCCACTCGCCCAATAATAATGCAAATCCCTCGGGGCTATCAGAAAAAAAAGTTTATTGTGTAGAAATTCGCGATATGTGCGATCCTTAGGGAAAAAACCCCATTTTTGGCCTTCCCAGAGGCTAAAAAAGGTGTTGCTAACTACGCAAGGCTGTGAAAGGCTGCGCACTGCCCCAATAATAATACAACTCATTCGGGGCTATCAGAAAAAAAAGTTTATTGCGTAGAAAGGGCGCGATATGTGCTATCCTTAGAGAAAAAAACCCCATTTTTGGCCTTTCCAGAGGCTAAAAAGGTGTTGTTAACTGTGCAAGGCTGTGAAAGGCTGCGCACTGCCCCAATAATAATACAACTCATTCGGGGCTATCAGAAAAAAAAGTTTATTGTGTAGAAAGGCGCGATATGTGCGATCCTTAGGGAAAAAACCCCATTTTTGGCCTTCCCAGAGGCTAAAAAAGGTGTTGTTAACTACGCAGGCTACGCAAGGCTGTGCACTGGCCCACTAATAATGCAAATCCCTCGGGGCTATCAGAAAAAAAAGTTTATTGTGTAGAAATTCGCGATATGTGCGATCCTTAGGGAAAAAACCCCATTTTTGGCCTTCCCAGAGGCTAAAAAAGGTGTTGTTAACTACGCAAGGCTGCGCACTGGCCCAATAATAATCCAAATCCCTCGGGGCTATCAGAAAAAAAAGTTTATTGTGTAGAAAGGCGCGATATGTGCGATTTTTAGGGAAAAAACCCCATTATTGGCCTTCCGAGAGGCTAAAAAAGGTGTTGTTAACTACGCAAGGCTGTGCACTGGCCCAATAATAATGCAAATCCCTCGGGGCTATCAGAAAAAAAAGTTTATTGTGTAGAAAGGCGCGATATGTGCGATCCTTAGGGAAAAAACCCCATTTTTGGACTTCCCAGAGGCTAAAAAAGGTGTTGTTAACTACGCAAGGCTGCGCAAGGCTGCGCACTGGCCCAATAATAATGCAAATCCGTCTTGGCTATCAGGAAAAAATGATTATTGTGTAGAAAGGCGCGATATGTGCGATCCTTAGGGAAAAAAACCCCATTTTTGGCCTTCCCAGAGGCTAATAAAGGTGTTGTTAACTACGCAAGGCTGCGCAAGGCTGCGCACTGGCCCGATAATAATGCAAATCCCTCGGGGCTATCAGAAAAAAAAAGTTTATTGTGTAGAAAGGCGCGATATGTGCGATCCTTAGGGAAAAAACCCCATTTTAGGCCTTCCCAGAGGCTAAAAAAGGTGTTGTTGACTACGCAAGGCTACGCAAGGTTGCGCACTGGCCCAATAATAATGCAAATCTCTCGGGGGTATCAGAAAAAAAAGTTCGTTGTGTTGAAACTCTGCGATTTTGTCGATAAGTTGGGAATTTCAGTTTTGAGAGGGGTGGGGTGGGTCCCTCAAAAAAGTGCTGGTTTTGGTGCAACGGCCCCAGCAAAAAAGCACCCAGATCCCGTTGCGGCACCAAAAAACATTCCATTTGGCACTATTTTTATCGAATTTGGCCATACTAAGAAGTGCTGCACTTTTTCAGGGATTAAATTAGCCCCGAAAAGCAGAAAAAAGCTAATTGGCGCCCTCAGCTGCATGCACAAAAGTCCCAAATGCATTCAATCCCTCTGGGACCAACCAAAAAAATTCCTTTTGTGCAAAAGCACAAAGAAGGCGCGATGTGTGCGATCCTTAGGGAAGAAACCCCATTTTTGGAATTCCCAGAGGCTAAAAAAGGTGTTGTTAACTGCGCAAGGCTGCGCAAGTCTGCGCACTGGCCAAATAATAATGCAAATCCCCCGGGGCTATCAGAAAAAAAAGTTTATTGCGTAGAAAGGCACGATATCTGCGATCCTTAGGGAAAAAAACCCATTTTTTGCCTTCCTAGAGGCTCTAAAAGCTGTTGTTAACTACGCAAGGCTGCGCAAGGCTGCGCACTGGCCCAATAATAATGCAAATCCCTCGGGGCTATCAGAAAACAAAGTTTTATGTGTAGAAAGGCGCGATATGTGCGATCCTTAGGGAAAAAACCCCATTTTTGGCCTTCCTAGAGGCTAAAAAAGGTGTTGTTAACTACGCCAGGCTGCGCAAGGCTGCGCACTGGCCCAATAATAATGCAAATCCCTCGGGGCTATCAGAAAAAAAGTTTATTTTGTAGAAAGGCGCGATATGTACGATCCTTAGGGAAAAACCCCATTCTTGGCCTTCCCAGAGGCTAGAAAAGGTGTTGTTAACTACGCAAGGCTGCGCAAGGCTGCGCACTGGCCCAATAATAATGCAACACTCTCGGGGCTATCAGAAAAAAAAGTTTATAGTGTAGAAAGGCGCGAAAATGTACGATCCTTAGGGAAAAACCCCATTCTTGGCCTTCCTAGAGGCTAAAAAAGGTGTTGTTAACTACGCAAGGCTGCGCAAGGCTGCGCACTGGCCCAATAATAATGCAAATCCCTCGGGGCTATCAGAAAAAAAAGTTTATTGTGTAGAAAGGCGCGATATGTACGATCCTTAGGGAAAAACCCCATTCTTGGCCTTCCCAGAGGCTAGAAAAGGTGTTGTTAACTACGCAAGGCTGTGCAAGGCTGCGCACTGGCCCAATAATAATGCAACACTCTCGGGGCTATCAGAAAAAAAAGTTCCTTGTGTAGAAAGGCGCGATATGTGCGATCCTTAGGGAAAAAACCCCATTTTAGGCCTTCACAGAGGCTAAAAAAGGTGTTGTTAACTACGCAAGGCTGCGCAAGGCTGCGCACTGGCCCAATAATAACGCAAATCTATCGGGCCTATCAGAAAAAAAGGTTTATTTTGTAGAAAGGCGCGATATGTGCTATCCTTAGGGAAACAACCCCACTTTTGGCCTTTCCAGAGGCTAAAAAAGGTGTTGTTCACTACGCAAGGCTGCGCAAGGCTGCGCACTGGCCCAATAATAATACAACTCACTCGGGGCTATCAGAAAAACAAGTTTATTGTGTAGAAAGGCGCGATATGTGCGATCCTTAGCGAAAAAACCCCATTTTGGCCTTCCCAGAGGCTAAAAAAGGTCTTGTTAACTGCGCAAGGCTGCGCAAGTCTCTGCACTCGCCCAATAATAATGCAAATCCCTCGGGGCTATCAGAAAAAAAAGTTCATTGTGTAGAAAGGCGCGATATGTGCGATCCTTAGGGAAAAAACCCCATTTTTGGCCTTTTTAGAGGCTAAAAAAGGTGTTGTTAACTATGCAAGACTGTGCAAGGCCGCGCACTGGCCCAATAATAATGCAAATCCCTCGGGGCTATCAGAAAAAAAGTTTATTGTGTAGAAAGGCGCGATATGTGCGATCCTTAGAAAAAAAACCCCATTTTTGGCCTTCCCAGAGGCTAAAAAAGGTGTTGTTAACTACGCAAGGCTGCGCACTGGCCCAATAATAATGCAAATCCCTCGGGGCTATCAGACAAAAAAGTTTATTGTGTAGAAAGGCGCGATATGTGCGATCCTTAGGGAAAAAACCCCATTTGTGGCCTTCCTAGAGGCTAAAAAAGGTGTTGTTAACTACGCAAGGCTGCGCAAGGCTGCGCACTGGCCCAATAATAATGCAAATCTCACGGGGCTATCAGAAAAAAAAGTTTATTGTGTAGAAAGTCTGCGATTTTGTCGATAAGGTGGGAATTTCAGTTTTGAGAGGTGTGGGGTGGGTCCCTCAAAAAAGTGCTGGTTTTGGTGCAACGGCCCCAGCACAAAAGCACCCAGATCCCGTTCCGGCACCAAAAAACATTCCATTTTGCACTATTTTTATCGAATTTGGCGATACTACAAAGTGCTGCACTTTTTCAGTTCTTGAATTAGCTTCGAAAAGCAGAAAAAAGCCAATTGGCGCCCTCAGGTGCATGTACAAAGGTCCCAACTGCATTCAATCCCGCTGGGACCATCTGAAAAAACTTCCTTTTATGCAAAAGCACAAAGAAGGCGAGATGTGTGCGATCCTTAGGGAAAAAACCCCATTTTTGGCTTTCCTAGAGGATAAAAAAGGTGTTGTTAACTACGCAAGGCTGCGCAAGGCTGCGCACTGGCCCAATAATAATGCAAATCCCTCGGGGCTATCAGCAAAAAAAGTTTATTGTGTAGAAAGGCGCGATATGTGCGATCCTTAGGGAAAAAACCCCATCTTTGGCCTTCCTAGAGGCTAAAAAAGGTGTTCTTTATTACGCAAGGCTGCGCAAGGCTGCGCACTGGCCCAATAATAATACAAATCCTTCGGGGCTATCAGGAAAAAAAGTTTATTGTGTAGAAAGGCGCGATATGTGCGACCCTTAGGGAAAAAACCCCATTTTTGGCCTTCCTAGATGCTAAAAAAGGTGTTGTTAACTACGCAAGGCTGCGCAAGGCAGCGCACTGGCCAAATAATAATGCAAATCCCTCGGGGCTATCAGAAAAAAAAGTTTATTGTGTAGAAAGGCGCGATATGTGCGATCCTTAGGGAAAAAACCCCATTTTTGGCCTTCCCAGAGGCTAAAAAAGGTGTTATTAACTACGCAAGGCTGCGCAAGGCTGCGCACTGGCCCAATAATATTGCAAATCCCTCGGGGCTATCAGAAAAAAACGTTTATTGTGTAGAAAGGCGCGATATGTGCGATCCTTAGGGAAAAAAACCCATTTTCGGCCTTCCCAGAGGCTAAAAAAGGTGTTGTTAACTACGCAAGGCTGCGCAGGGCTGCACACTGGCCCAATAATAATGCAAATCCCTCGGGGCTAACAGAAAAAAAAGTTTATTGTGTAGAAAGGCGCGATATGTGCCATCCTTAGGGAAAAAACCCCATTTTTGGCCTTCCCAGAGGCTAAGAAAGGTGTTGTTAACTACGCAAGGCTGTGCAAGGCTGCGCACTGGCCCAATAATAATGCAAATCAGTCGGGGCTATCAGAAAAAAAAGTTTATTGTGTAGAAAATCGCGATATCTGCGATCCTTAGGGAAAAAACCCCATTTTTGGCCTTCCCAGAGGCTAAAAAAGGTGTTGTTAACTACGCAAGGATGCGCAAGGCTGCGCACTGGCCCAATAATAATGCAACTCCCTCGGGGCTATCAGAAAAAAAGTTTATTGTGTAGAAAGGCGCGATATGTGCGATGCTTAGGGAAAAACCCCATTTTAGGCCTTCCCAGAGGCTGAAAAAGGTGTTGTTAAGTACGCAAGGCTACGCAAGGCTGCGCACTGGCCAAATAACAATGCAAATCCTTCGGGGCTATCAGAAAAAAAAGTTTATTGTGTAGAAAGGCGCGATATGTGCGATCCTTAGGGAAAAAACTCCATTTTAGGCCTTCCCAGAGGCTAGAAAAGGTGTTGTTAACTACCCAAGGCTGCGCAAGGCTGCGCACTGGCCCAATAATAATGCAAATGCCTCGGGGCTATCAGAAAAAAAAGTTTATTGTGTAGAAAGAGTGCGATTTTGTTGATAAGGTGGGAATTTCAGTTTTGAGAAGGGTTGGGGTGGGTCCCTCAAAAAAGTGCTTGTTTTGGTGCAACGGCCCCAGCACAAAAGCACCCCAGATTCCGTTGCGATACACAAAAAACATTCCATTTGGCACTATTTTCATCGAATTTGGCGATACTGAAAAGTGCTGCACTTTTTCAGGGCTTGAATTAGCCCCGAAAAGCAGAAAAAGGCTAATTGGCGCCCTCAGCTGCATTCACAAAGGTCCCAAATGCATTCAATCCCTCTGGGACCATCCGAAAAAAATTCCTTTTGTGCAAAACCACAGAGAATGCGCGATGTGTCCGATCCTTAGGGAAAAAACCCCATTTTTGGCCTTCCCAGAGGCTAAAAAAGGTGTTGTTAACTATGCAAGGCTGCGCAAGGTTGCGCACTGGCCCAATAATAATGCACCTCCCTCGGGGCTATCAGACAAAAAAAGTTTATTGTGTAGAAAGGCGCGATATGTGCGATCCTTAGGGAAAAAACCCCATTTTTGGCCTTCCCAGAGGCTAAAAAAGGTGTTGTTAACTACGCAAGGCTGCGCAAGGCTGCGCACTGGCCCAATAATAATGCAAGTCCCTCGGGGCTATCAGAAAAAAAAGTTTATTGTGTAGAAAGTCTGCGATTTTGTCGATAAGGTGGGAATTTCAGTTTTCAAAAGGGTGGGGTGGGTCCCTCAAAAAAGTGCTGGGTTTGGTGCAACGGCCCCAGCACAAAAGCACCCCAGATCTCGTTGCGGCACCAAAAAACATGCCATTTGGCACTATTTTTATCGAATTTGGCGATACTAAAAAGTGCTGCACTTTTTCAGGGCTTGAATTAGCCCCAAAAAGCAGAAAAAAGCTAATTGGCGCTCTCAGCTGCATGCGAAAAGGTCCCAAATGCCTTCAGTCCCTCTGGGACCAACCCATAAAAATTCCTTTTGTGCAAAAGCACAAAAAAAGGCGCGATATGTGCGATCCTTAGGGAAAAAACCCCATTTTTGGCCTTCCCAGAGCCTAAAAAAGGTGTTGTTAACTATGCAAGGCTGTGCAAGTCTGCGCACTGGCCCAATAATAATGCAAATCCCTCGAGGCTATCAGAAAAAAAAGTTTATTGTGTAAAAAGGCGCGATATGTGCGATCCTTAGGGAAAAAAACCCATTTTTGGCCTTCCCAGAGGCTGAAAAAGGTGTTGTTAACTACGCAAGGGGCCGCAAGGCTGCGCACTTTCCCAATAATAATACAAATCCCTCAGGGCTATCAGAAGAAAAAGTTTATTGTGTAGAAAGGCGCGATATGTGTGATCCTTAGGAAAAAAACCCCATTTTTGGCTTTCCCAGAGGCTAAAAAAGGTGTTGTTAAGTACGCAAGGCTGCTCAAGGCTGCGCACTGGCCCAATAGTAATGCAAATCCGTCGGGGCTATCAGAAAAAAAAGTTTATTGTGTAGAAAGGCGCGATCTGTGCAATCGTTAGGGAAAAAACTCCATTTTTGGCCTTCCCAGAGGCTAAAAAAGGTGTTGTTAACTACGCAAGGCTGCGCAAGGCTGCGCACTGGCCCAATAATAATGCAAATCCATCGTTGCTATCAGAAAAAAAAGTTTATTGTGTAGAAAGTCTGCGATTTTGTCGATAAGGTGGGAATTTCAGTTTTAAGAGGGGTTGGGTGTTTCCCTCAAAATAGTGCTGGTTTTGGTGCAACGGCCCCAGCACAAAAGCACCCCAGATCCCATTGTGGCACCAAAAAACATTCCATTTGGCACTATTTTTATCGAATTTGGCGATACTAAAAAGTGCTGCACTTTTTCAGGGCTTGAAGTAGCCCCAAAAAGCAGAAAAAACCTAATTGGCGCTCTCAGCTGCATGCACAAAGGTGCCAAATGCATTCAATTTCTCTGGGACTATCCCAAAAAAATTCCTTTTGTGCAAAAGCACAAAGAAGTTGCGATATGTGCGATCCTTAGGGAAAAAACCCCATTTTTGGCCTTCCCAGAGGCTAAAAAAGGTGTTGTTAACTACGCAAGGCTACGCAAGGCTGTGCACTGGCCCACTAATAATGCAAATCCCTCGGGGCTATCAGAAAAAAAAGTTTATTGTGTAGAAATTCGCGATATGTGCGATCCTTAGGGAAAAAACCCCATTTTTGGCCTTCCCAGAGGCTAAAAAAGGTGTTGTTAACTACGCAAGGCTACGCACTGGCCCAATAATAATCCAAATCCCTCGGGGCTATCAGAAAAAAAAGTTTATTGTGTAGAAAGGCGCGATATGTGCGATTTTTAGGGAAAAAACCCCATTATTGGCCTTCCGAGAGGCTAAAAAAGGTGTTGTTAACTACGCAAGGCTGTGCACTGGCCCAATAATAATGCAAATCCCTCGGGGCTATCAGAAAAAAAAGTTTATTGTGTAGAAAGGCGCGATATGTGCGATCCTTAGGGAAAAAACCCCATTTTTGGCCTTCCCAGAGGCTAAAAAAGGCGTTGTTAACTACGCAAGGCTACGCAAGGCTGTCCACTGGCCCACTAATAATGCAAATCCCTCGGGGCTATCAGAAAAAAAAGTTTATTGTGTAGAAATTCGCGATATGTGCGATCCTTAGGGAAAAAACCCCATTTTTGGCCTTCCCAGAGGCTAAAAAAGGTGTTGTTAACTACGCAAGGCTGCGCACTGGCCCAATAATAATCCAAATCCCTCGGGGCTATCAGAAAAAAAAGTTTATTGTGTAGAAAGGCGCGATATGTGCGATTTTTAGGGAAAAAACCCCATTATTGGCCTTCCGAGAGGCTAAAAAAGGTGTTGTTAACTACGCAAGGCTGTGCACTGGCCCAATAATAATGCAAATCCCTCGGGGCTATCAGAAAAAAAAGTTTATTGTGTAGAAAGGCGCGATATGTGCGATCCTTAGGGAAAAAACCCCATTTTTGGACTTCCCAGAGGCTAAAAAAGGTGTTGTTAACTACGCAAGGCTGCGCAAGGCTGCGCACTGGCCCAATAATAATGCAAATCCGTCTTGGCTATCAGGAAAAAATGATTATTGTGTAGAAAGGCGCGATATGTGCGATCCTTAGGGAAAAAACCCCATTTTTGGCCTTCCCAGAGGCTAAAAAAGGTGTTGTTAACTACGCAAGGCTGCGCAAGGCTGCGCACTGGCCCGATAATAATGCAAATCCCTCGGGGCTATCAGAAAAAAAAAGTTTATTGTGTAGAAAGGCGCGATATGTGCGATCCTTAGGGAAAAAACCCCATTTTAGGCCTTCCCAGAGGCTAAAAAAGGTGTTGTTAACTACGGAAGGCTGCGCAAGGCTGCGCACTGGCCCAATAATAATGCAAATCCGTCTTGGCTATCAGGAAAAAATGATTATTGTGTAGAAAGGCGCGATATGTGCGATCCTTAGGGAAAAAACCCCATTTTAGGCCTTCCCAGAGGCTAAAGAAGGTGTTGTTAACTACGGAAGGCTGCGCAAGGCTCCGCACTGGCCCAATAATAATACAACTCCCTCGGGGCTATCAGAAAAAAAAGTTTATTGTGTAGAAAGGCGCGATATGTGCGATCCTTAGGGAAAAAACCCCATTTTAGGCCTTCCCAGAGGCTAAAAAAGGTGTTGTTAACTACGGAAGGCTGCGCAAGGCTCCGCACTGGCCCAATAATAATACAACTCCCTTGGGGCTATCAGAAAAAAAAGTTTATTGTGTAGAAAGGCGCGATATGTGCGATCCTTAGGGAAAAAACCCCATTTTAGGCCTTCCCAGAGGCTAAAGAAGGTGTTGTTAACTACGGAAGGCTGCGCAAGGCTCCGCACTGGCCCAATAATAATACAACTCCCTCGGGGCTATCAGAAAAAAAAGTTTATTGTGTAGAAAGGCGCGATCTGTGCGATCCTTAGGGAAAAAACCCCATTTTAGGCCTTCCCAGAGGCTAAAAAAGGTGTTGTTGACTACGCAAGGCTACGCAAGGTTGCGCACTGGCCCAATATTAATGCAAATCTCTCGGGGGTATCAGAAAAAAAAGTTCGTTGTGTTGAAAGTCTGCGATTTTGTCGATAAGTTGGGAATTTCAGTTTTGAGAGGGGTGGGGTGGGTCCCTCAAAAAAGTGCTGGTTTTGGTGCAACGGCCCCAGCAAAAAAGCACCCCAGATCCCGTTGCGGCACCAAAAAACATTCCATTTGGCACTATATTTAACGAATTTGGCCATACTAAGAAGTGCTGCACTTTTTCAGGGATTAAATTAGCCCCGAAAAGCAGAAAAAAGCTAATTGGCGCCCTCAGCTGCATGCACAAAAGTCCCAAATGCATTCAATCCCTCTGGGACCATCCAAAAAAATTCCTTTTGTGCAAAAGCACAAAGAAGGCGCGATGTGTGCGATCCTTAGGGAAGAAACCCCATTTTTGGAATTCCCAGAGGCTAAAAAAGGTGTTGTTAACTGCGCAAGGCTGCGAAAGTCTGCGCACTGGCCAAATAATAATGCAAATCCCCCGGGGCTATCAGAAAAAAAAGTTTATTGTGTAGAAAGGCGCGATATGTACGATCCTTAGGGAAAAACCCCATTCTTGGCCTTCCCAGAGGCTAGAAAAGGTGTTGTTAACTACGCAAGGCTGTGCAAGGCTGCGCACTGGCCCAATAATAATGCAACACTCTCGGGGCTATCAGAAAAAAAAGTTCCTTGTGTAGAAAGGCGCGATATGTGCGATCCTTAGGGAAAAAACCCCATTTTAGGCCTTCACAGAGGCTAAAAAAGGTGTTGTTAACTACGCAAGGCTGCGCAAGGCTGCGCACTGGCCCAATAATAACGCAAATCTATCGGGCCTATCAGAAAAAAAGGTTTATTGTGTAGAAAGGCGCGATATGTGCTATCCTTAGGGAAACAACCCCACTTTTGGCCTTTCCAGTGGCTAAAAAAGGTGTTGTTAACTACGCAGGGCTGCGCAAGGCTGCGCACTGGCCCAATAATAATACAACTCACTCGGGGCTATCAGAAAAACAAGTTTATTGTGTAGAAAGGCGCGATATGTGCGATCCTTAGCGAAAAAACCCCATTTTGGCCTTCCCAGAGGCTAAAAAAGGTCTTGTTAACTGCGCAAGGCTGCGCAAGTCTCTGCACTCGCCCAATAATAATGCAAATCCCTCGGGGCTATCAGAAAAAAAAGTTCATTGTGTAGAAAGGCGCGATATGTGCGATCCTTAGGGAAAAAACCCCATTTTTGGCCTTTTTAGAGGCTAAAAAAGGTGTTGTTAACTATGCAAGGCTGCGCAAGGCCGCGCACTGGCCCAATAATAATGCAAATCCCTCGGGGCTATCAGACAAAAAAGTTTATTGTGTAGAAAGGCGCGATATGTGCGATCCTTAGGGAAAAAACCCCATTTTTGGCCTTCCCAGAGGCTAAAAAAGGTGTTGTTAACTACGCAAGGCTGCGCACTGGCCCAATAATAATGCAAATCTCACGGGGCTATCAGACAAAAAAGTTTATTGTGTAGAAAGGCGCGATATGTGCGATCCTTAGGGAAAAAACCCCATTTGTGGCCTTCCTAGAGGCTAAAAAAGGTGTTGTTAACTACGCAAGGCTGCGCAAGGCTGCGCACTGGCCCAATAATAATGCAAATCACTCGGGGCTAACAGAAAAAAAAGTTTCTTGTGTAGAAAGGCGCGATATGTGCGATCCTTAGGGAAAAAACCCCATTTTTGGCCTTCCTAGAGGCTAAAAAAGGTGTTGTTAACTACGCAAGGCTGCGCAAGGCTGCGCACTGGCCCAATAATAATGCAAATCTCACGGGGCTATCAGAAAAAAAAGTTTATTGTGTAGAAAGGCGCGATATGTGCGATCCTTTGGGAAAAAACCCCATTTATGGCCTTCCCAGAGGCTAAAAAAGGTGTTGTTAACAACGCAAGGCTGCGCAACGCTGCGCACTGGCCCAATAATAATGCAAATCCCTCGGGGCTATCAGAAAAAAAAGTTTATTGTGTAGAAAGTCTGCGATTTTGTCGATAAGGTGGGAATTTCAGTTTTGAGAGGTGTGGGGTGGGTCCCTCAAAAAAGTGCTGGTTTTGGTGCAACGGCCCCAGCACAAAAGCACCCAGATCCCGTTGCAGCACCAAAAAACATTCCATTTTGCACTATTTTTATCGAATTTGGCGATACTACAAAGTGCTGCACTTTTTCAGTTCTTGAATTAGCTTCGAAAAGCAGAAAAAAGCCAATTGGCGCCCTCAGCTGCATGTACAAAGGTCCCAACTGCATTCAATCCCGCTGGGACCATCTGAAAAAACTTCCTTTTATGCAAAAGCACAAAGAAGGCGAGATGTGTGCGATCCTTAGGGAAAAAACCCCATTTTTGGCTTTCCTAGAGGATAAAAAAGGTGTTGTTAACTACGCAAGGCTGCGCAAGGCTGCGCACTGGCCCAATAATAATACAAATCCCTCGGGGCTATCAGCAAAAAAAGTTTATTGTGTAGAAAGGCGCGATATGTGCGATCCTTAGGGAAAAAAACCCCATCTTTGGCCTTCCTAGAGGCTAAAAAAGGTGTTTTTTATTACGCAAGGCTGCGCAAGGCTGCGCACTGGCCCAATAATAATACAAATCCTTCGGGGCTATCAGGAAAAAAAGTTTATTGTGTAGAAAGGCGCGATATGTGCGACCCTTAGGGAAAAAACCCCATTTTTGGCCTTCCTAGATGCTAAAAAAGGTGTTGTTAACTACGCAAGGCTGCGCAAGGCTGCGCAAGGCAGCGCACTGGCCAAATAATAATGCAAATCCCTCGGGGCTATCAGAAAAAAAAGTTTATTGTGTAGAAAGGCGCGATATGTGCGATCCTTAGGGAAAAAACCCCATTTTTGGCCTTCCCAGAGGCTAAAAAAGGTGTTATTAACTACGCAAGGCTGCGCACTGGCCCAATAATAATGCAAATCCCTCGGGGCTATCAGAAAAAAACGTTTATTGTGTAGAAAGGCGCGATATGTGCGATCCTTAGGGAAAAAACCCCATTTTCGGCCTTCCCAGAGGCTAAAAAAGGTGTTGTTAACTACGCAAGGCTGCGCAGGGCTGCACACTGGCCCAATAATAATGCAAATCCCTCGGGGCTAACAGAAAAAAAAGTTTATTGTGTAGAAAGGCGCGATATGTGCCATCCTTAGGGAAAAAACCCCATTTTTGGCCTTCCCAGAGGCTAAGAAAGGTGTTGTTAACTACGCAAGGCTGTGCAAGGCTGCGCACTGGCCCAATAATAATGCAAATCAGTCGGGGCTATCAGAAAAAAAAGTTTATTGTGTAGAAAATCGCGATATCTGCGATCCTTAGGGAAAAAACCCCATTTTTGGCCTTCCCAGAGGCTAAAAAAGGTGTTGTTAACTACGCAAGGATGCGCAAGGCTGCGCACTGGCCCAATAATAATGCAACTCCCTCGGGGCTATCAGAAAAAAAGTTTATTGTGTAGAAAGGCGCGATATGTGCGATGCTTAGGGAAAAACCCCATTTTAGGCCTTCCCAGAGGCTGAAAAAGGTGTTGTTAAGTACGCAAGGCTACGCAAGGCTGCGCACTGGCCAAATAACAATGCAAATCCTTCGGGGCTATCAGAAAAAAAAGTTTATTGTGTAGAAAGGCGCGATATGTGCGATCCTTAGGGAAAAAACTCCATTTTTGGCCTTCCCAGAGGCTAGAAAAGGTGTTGTTAACTACCCAAGGCTGCGCAAGGCTGCGCACTGGCCCAATAATAATGCAAATGCCTCGGGGCTATCAGAAAAAAAAGTTTATTGTGTAGAAAGAGTGCCATTTTGTTGATAAGGTGGGAATTTCAGTTTTGAGAAGGGTTGGGGTGGGTCCCTCAAAAAAGTGCTTGTTTTGGTGCAACGGCCCCAGCACAAAAGCACACCAGATTCCGTTGCGGCACAAAAAACATTCCATTTGGCACTATTTTCATCGAATTTGGCGATACTGAAAAGTGCTGCACTTTTTCAGGGCTTGAATTAGCCCCGAAAAGCAGAAAAAGGCTAATTGGCGCCCTCAGCTGCATTCACAAAGGTCCCAAATGCATTCAATCCCTCTGGGACCATCCGAAAAAAATTCCTTTTGTGCAAAACCACAGAGAATGCGCGATGTGTCCGATCCTTCGGGAAAAAACCCCATTTTTGGCCTTCCCAGAGGCTAAAAAAGGTGTTGTTAACTATGCAAGGCTGCGCAAGGTTGCGCACTGGCCCAATAATAATGCACCTCCCTCGGGGCTATCAGACAAAAAAAGTTTATTGTGTAGAAAGGCGCGATATGTGCGATCCTTAGGGAAAAAACCCCATTTTTGGCCTTCCCAGAGGCTAAAAAAGGTGTTGTTAACTACGCAAGGCTGCGCAAGGCTGCGCACTGGCCCAATAATAATGCAAGTCCCTCGGGGCTATCAGAAAAAAAAGTTTATTGTGTAGAAAGTCTGCGATTTTGTCGATAAGGTGGGAATTTCAGTTTTCAAAAGGGTGGGGTGGGTCCCTCAAAAAAGTGCTGGGTTTGGTGCAACGGCCCCAGCACAAAAGCACCCCAGATCTCGTTGCGGCACCAAAAAACATGCCATTTGGCACTATTTTTATCGAATTTGGCGATACTAAAAAGTGCTGCACTTTTTCAGGGCTTGAATTAGCCCCAAAAAGCAGAAAAAAGCTAATTGGCGCTCTCAGCTGCATGCGAAAAGGTCCCAAATGCCTTCAGTCCCTCTGGGACCAACCCATAAAAATTCCTTTTGTGCAAAAGCACAAAAAAAGGCGCGATATGTGCGATCCTTAGGGAAAAAACCCCATTTTTGGCCTTCCCAGAGCCTAAAAAAGGTGTTGTTAACTATGCAAGGCTGTGCAAGTCTGCGCACTGGCCCAATAATAATGCAAATCCCTCGAGGCTATCAGAAAAAAAAGTTTATTGTGTAAAAAGGCGCGATATGTGCGATCCTTAGGGAAAAAAACCCATTTTTGGCCTTCCCAGAGGCTGAAAAAGGTGTTGTTAACTACGCAAGGGGCCGCAAGGCTGCGCACTTTCCCAATAATAATACAAATCCCTCAGGGCTATCAGAAGAAAAAGTTTATTGTGTAGAAAGGCGCGATATGTGTGATCCTTAGGAAAAAAACCCCATTTTTGGCTTTCCCAGAGGCTAAAAAAGGTGTTGTTAAGTACGCAAGGCTGCTCAAGGCTGCGCACTGGCCCAATAGTAATGCAAATCCGTCGAGGCTATCAGAAAAAAAAGTTTATTGTGTAGAAAGGCGCGATCTGTGCAATCGTTAGGGAAAAAACTCCATTTTTGGCCTTCCCAGAGGCTAAAAAAGGTGTTGTTAACTACGCAAGGCTGCGCAAGGCTGCGCACTGGCCCAATAATAATGCAAATCCATCGTTGCTATCAGAAAAAAAAGTTTATTGTGTAGAAAGTCTGCGATTTTGTCGATAAGGTGGGAATTTCAGTTTTAAGAGGGGTTGGGTGTTTCCCTCAAAATAGTGCTGGTTTTGGTGCAACGGCCCCAGCACAAAAGCACCCCAGATCCCATTGTGGCACCAAAAAACATTCCATTTGGCACTATTTTTATCGAATTTGGCGATACTAAAAAGTGCTGCACTTTTTCAGGGCTTGAAGTAGCCCCAAAAAGCAGAAAAAACCTAATTGGCGCTCTCAGCTGCATGAACAAAGGTGCCAAATGCATTCAATTCCTCTGGGACTATCCGAAAAAAATTCCTTTTGTGCAAAAGCACAAAGAAGGCGCGATGTGTGCGATCCTTAGGGAAAAAACCCCATTTTTGGCCTTCGCAGAGGCTAAAAAAGGTGTTGTTAACTGCGCAAGGCTGCGCAAGTCTGCGCACTGGCCCAATAATAATGCAAATCCCTCGGGGCTATCAGAAAAAAAAGTTCATTGTGTAGAAAAGCGCGATATGTGCGATCCTTAGGGAAAAAACCCCATTTTTGGCCTTCCCAGAGGCTAAAAAAGCTGTTGTTAACTACGCAAGGCTGCGCAAGGCTGGGCACTGGCCCAATAATAATGCAACTTGCTCGGGGCTAACAGAAAAAAATTTTATTGTGTAGAAAGGCGCGATATGTGCGATCCTTAGGGAAAAAACCCCATTTTTGGCCTTCCCAGAGGCTAAAAAAGGTGTTGTTTACTATGCAAGGCTGCGCAAGGCTGCGCACTGGCCCAATAATAATGCAAATCCCTCGGAGCTATCAGGAAAAAAAGTTTATTGTGTAGAAAGTCTGCGATTTTGTCGATAAGGTCGGAATTTCTGTGTTGAGAGGGGTTGGGTGGGTCCCTCAAAAAAGTGCTGGTTTTGATGCAACCGCCACAGCACAAAAGCACCCCAGATCACGTTGCGGCACCAAAAAACATTCCATTTGGCACTATTTTTATCGAATTTGGCGATACTACAAGTGCTGCACTTTTTCAGGGCTTGAATTAGCCCCAAAAAGCAGAAAAAAGCTAATTGGCGCTCTCAGCTGCATGCACAAAGGTGCCAAATGCATTCAATCCCTCTGGGACTATCCCGAAAAAATTCCTTTTGAGCAAAAGCACCAAGAAGGCGCGATATGTGCGATCCTTAGGGAAAAACCCCATTTCTGGCCTTTCCAGAGGCTAAAAAAGGTGTTGTTAACTATGAAAGCTGCACAAAGCTGCGCACTGGCCCAATAATACTGCAAATCCCTCGGGGCTATCAGAAAATAAAGTTTATTGTGTAGAAAGGCGCCCTATGTGCGATCCTTAGGGAAAAAACCCCGATTTTGGTCTTCCCAGAGGCTAAAAAAGGTGTTGTTAACTACGCAAGGCTGCACAAGGCTGAACGCAGGCCCAATAATAATGCAAATCCCTCGGGGCTATCAGAAATAAAAGTTTATTGTGTGGAAAGTCTCCGATTTTGTCGATAAGGTGGGAATTTCAGTTTTGAGAGGGGTGGGGTGGGTCCCTCAAAAAAGTGCTGGTTTTGGTGCAACGGCCCCAGCACAAAAGCACCCCAGATTCCGTTGCGGCACCAGAAAACATTCCATTTGGCACTATTTTTATCGAATTTGGCGATACTAAAAAGTGCTGCACATTTTCAGGGCTTGAATTAGCCCCGAAAAGAAGAAAAAAGCTAATTGGCGCCCTCAGCTGCATGCACAAAGGTCCCAAATGCATTCAATCCCTCTGGGACCATCCGAAAAAAATTCCTTTTGTGCAAAAGCACAAAGAAGGCGCGATGTGTGCGATCCTTAGGGAAAAAACCCCATTTTTGGCCTTCGCAGAGGCTAAACAAGGTGTTGTTAACTGCGCAAGGCTGCGCAAGTCTGCGCACTGGCCCAATAATAATGCAAATCCCTCGGGGCTATCAGAAAAAAAAGTTTATTGTGTAGAAAAGCGCGATATGTGCGATCCTTAGGGAAAAAACCCCATTTTTGGCCTTCCCAGAGGCTAAAAAAGGTGTTGTTAACTACGCAAGGCTGCGCAAGGCTGCGCACTGGCCTAATAATAATGCAAATCCCTCGGGGCTATCAGAAAAAAAGTTTATTGTGTAGAAAGGCGCGATATGTGCGATCCTTAGGGAAAAACCCCATTTTGGCCTTCCTAGAGGCTAAAGAAGGTCTTGTTAAGTACGCAAGGCTGCGTACTGGCCCAATAATAATGCAAATCCCTCGGGGCTATCAGAAAAAAAAAGTTTATTGTGTAGAAAGGCGCGATATCTGTGATCCATAGGGAATCAACCCCATTTTAGGCCTTCCCAGAGGCTAAAACAGGTGTTGTTCACTACGCAAGGCTGTGCAAGGCTGCGCACTGGCCCAATAATAATGCAAATCCCTCGGGGCTAGCAGCAAAAACGTTTACTGTGTAGAAAGGCGCGATATGTGCGATCCTTAGGGAAAAACCCCATTTTAGGCCTTCCCAGAGGCTAAAAAAGTGTCGTTAACTACGCAAGGCTGCGCACTGGCCCAATAATAATGCAAATCCCTCGGGGCTATCAGAAAAAAAAGTTTATTGTGTAGAAAGGCGCGATATGTGCGATCGTTAGGGAAAAAACCCCATTTTTGGCCTTCCTAGAGGCTAAAAAAGGTGTTGTTAACTACGCAAGGCTGTGCAAGGCTGCGCACTGGCCCAATAATAATGCAAATCCCTCGGGGCTATCAGAAAAAAAAGTTTATTGTGTAGAAAGGCGCGATATGTGCGATCCTTGGGGAAAAAACCCCATTTTTGGCCTTCCCAGAGGCTAAAAAAGGTGTTGTTAACTACGCAAGGCTGCGCAAGGCTACGCACTGGCCCAATAATAATGCAACTCCCTCGGGGCTATCAGAAAAAAAAGTTTATTGTGTAGAAAGGCGCGATATCTGTGATCCATAGGGAATCAACCCCATTTTAGGCCTTCCCAGAGGCTAAAAAAGGTGTTGTTAACTACGCAAGGCTGCGCAAGGCTGCGCACTATCCCAATAATCATGCAAATCCCTCGGGGCTATCAGAAGAAAAAGTTTATTGTGTAGAAAGGTGCGATAATTGCGATCCTTAGGGAAAAAACCCCATTTTTGGCCTTCCTAGAGGCTAAAAAAGGTGTTGTTAACTACGCAAAGCTGCGCACTGGCCCAATAATAATGCAAATCCCTCTGGGCTAGCACAAAAAAAAGTTTCTTGTGTAGAAAGGCGCGATATGTGCGATCCTTAGGGAAAAAACCCCATTTTTGGCCTTCCCAGAGGCTAAAAAAGGTGTTGTTAACTACGCAAGGCTGCGCAAGGCTGCGCACTGGCATAATAATAATGCAAATCCCTCGGGGCTATCAGAAAAAAAAGTTTATTGTGTAGAAAGGCGCGATATGTGCGATCCTTAGGGAAAAAACCCCATTTTAGGCCCTCCCAGAGGCGAAAAAAGGTGTTGTTAACTACGCAAGGCTGCGCAAGGCTGCGCACTGGCCCAATAATAATGCAAATCCCTCGGGGCTATCAGAAAAAAAAGTTTATTGTGTAGAAAGGCGCGATATCTGTGATCCATAGGGAATCAACCCCATTTTAGGCCTTCCCAGAGGCTAAAAAAGGTGTTGTTAACTACGCAAGGCTGCGCAAGGCTGCGCACTGGCCCAATAATAATGCAAATCCCTCGGGGCTATCAGAAAAAAAAGTTTATTGTGTAGAAAAGCGCGATATGTGCGATCCTTAGGGAAAAAACCCCATTTTTGGCCTTCCTAGAGGCTAAAAAGGGCGTTGTTAACTACGCAAGGCTGCGCAAGGCTGCGCACTGGCCCAATAATAATGCAAATCCCTCGGGGCTATCACAAAAAAAAGTTTGTTGTGTAGAAAGGCGCGATATGTGCGATCCTTAGGGAACAAACCCCATTTTTGGCCTTCCCAGAGGCTAAAAAAGGTGTTGTTAACTACGCAAGGCTGCGCACTGGCCCAATAATAATGCAAATCCCTCGCGGGTATCAGAAAAAAAAGTTTATTGTGTAGAAAGGCGCGATATGTGCGATCCTTAGCGAAAAAACCCCATTTTTGGCCTTCCCAGAGGCTAAAAAAGGTGTTGTTAACTTCGCAAGCCTGCGCAAGGCTGCGCACTGGCCCAATAATAATGCAAATCCCTCGAAGCTATCAGAAAAAAAAGATTATTGTGTAGAAAGTCATACAATTTTGTCGATAAGGTGGTAATTTCTGTTTTGAGAGGGGTGGGGTGGGTCCCTCAAAAAAGTGCTGGTTTTGGTGCAACGGCCCCAGCACAAAAGCACCCCAGATCCTGTTGCCGCACCAAAAAACATTCCATTTGCCACTATTTTTATCGAATTTGGCGGTACTAAAAAGTGCTGCACTTTTTCAGGGCTTGCATTAGCCCCAAAAAGCAGAAAAAAGCTAATTGGCGCTCTCAGCTGCATGCAAAAAGGTCCCAAAAGCATTTAACCCCTCTGGGACCATCCCAAAAAAATTCCTTTTGTGCAAAAGCACAAAGAAGGCGCGATATGTGCGATCCTTAGGGAAAAAACCCCATTTTTGGCCTTCCCAGAGGCTAAAAAAGGTGTTGTTAACTACCCAAGGCTGCGCAAGGCTGCGCACTGGCCCAATAATAATGCGAATCCCTCGGGGCTATCTGAAAAAAAAAGTTTATTGTGTAGAAAGGCACGATATGTGCGATCCTTAGGGAAAAAACCCCATTTTTGGCCTTCCCAGAGGCTAAAAAAGGTGTTGTTAACTTCGCAAGGCTTCGCAAGGCTGCGCACTGGCCCAATAATAATGCAAATCCCTCGGGGCTATCAGAAAAAGAAGTTTATTGTGTAGAAAGTCTGCGATTTTGTCGATAAGGTGGGAATTTCTGTTTTGAGAGGGGTGGGGTGGGTCCCTCAAAAAAGTGCTGGTTTTGGTGCAACGGCCCCAGCAAAAAAGCACCCCAGGATCCCGTTGCGGCACCAAAAAAACATTCCATTTGGCACTATTTTTATCGAATTTGGCGATACTAAAAAGTGCTGCACTTTTTCAGGGCTTGAATTAGCCCCAAAAAGCAGAAAAAGGCTAATTGGCGCTCTCAGCTGCATGCACAAAGGTCCAAATGCATTCAATCCCTCTGGGACCATCCGAAAAACATTCCTTTTGTGCAAAAGCACAAAGAAGGCGCGATATCTGCGATCCTTAAAGAAAAAACCCCATTTTGGCCTTTTCAGAGGCTAAGAAAGGTGTTGTTAACTACGCAAGGCTGCGCAAGGCTTCGCACTGGCCCAATAATAATGCAAATCCCTCGCGGCTATCAGAAAAAAAAGTTTATTGTGTAGAAAGGCGCGATATGAGCGATCCTTGGCGAAAAAACCCCATTTTTGGCCTTCCCAGAGACTAAAAAAGGTGTTGTTAACAACGCAAGGCTGTGCAAGGCTGTGCACTGGCCCAATAATAATGCAAATCCCTCGGGGCTATCAGAAAAAAAAGTTTATCGTGTAGAAAGGCGCGATATGTGCGATCCTTACGGAAAAAACCCCATATTTGGCCTTCCCAGAGGCTTAAAAAGGTGTTGTTAACTACGCAAGGCTGCGCAAGGCTGCGCACTGGCCCAATAATAATGCAAATCCCTCGGGGCTATCAGAAAAAAAAGTTTATCGTGTAGAAAGGCGCGATATGTGCGATCCTTACGGAAAAAACCCCATATTTGGCCTTCCCAGAGGCTTAAAAAGGTGTTGTTAACTACGCAAGGCTGCGCAAGGCTGCGCACTGGCCCAATAATAATGCAAATCCCTCGGGGCTATCAGAAAAAAAAGTTTATTGTGTAGAAAGGCGCGATATGTGCCATCATTAGGAATAAAAAATCCTGTTTGGCCTTCCCAGAGGCTAAAAAAGGTGTTGTTAACTACGCAAGGCTGCGCACTGGCCCAATAATAATGCAAATCCCTCGGAGCTATCAGAAAAAAAAGTTTATTGTGTAGAAAGGCGCGATATGTGCGATCCTTAGGGAAAAAACCCCATTTTTGGCCTTCCCAGAGGCTAAAAAAGGTGTTGTTAACTACGCAAGGCTGCGCAAGGCTGCGCACTGGCCCAATAATAATGCAAATCCCTCGGGGCTATCACAAAAAAAAGTTTGTTGTGTAGAAAGGCGCGATATGTGCGATCCTTAGGGAAAAACCCCATTTTAGGCCTTCCCAGAGGCTGAAAAAGGTGTTGTTAAGTACGCAAGGCTACGCAAGGCTGCGCACTGGCCAAATAACAATGCAAATCCTTCGGGGCTATCAGAAAAAAAAGTTTATTGTGTAGAAAGGCGCGATATGTGCGATCCTTAGGGAAAAAACTCCATTTTTGGCCTTCCCAGAGGCTAGAAAAGGTGTTGTTAACTACCCAAGGCTGCGCAAGGCTGCGCACTGGCCCAATAATAATGCAAATGCCTCGGGGCTATCAGAAAAAAAAGTTTATTGTGTAGAAAGAGTGCCATTTTGTTGATAAGGTGGGAATTTCAGTTTTGAGAAGGGTTGGGGTGGGTCCCTCAAAAAAGTGCTTGTTTTGGTGCAACGGCCCCAGCACAAAAGCACACCAGATTCCGTTGCGGCACAAAAAACATTCCATTTGGCACTATTTTCATCGAATTTGGCGATACTGAAAAGTGCTGCACTTTTTCAGGCTTGAATTAGCCCCGAAAAGCAGAAAAAGGCTAATTGGCGCCCTCAGCTGCATTCACAAAGGTCCCAAATGCATTCAATCCCTCTGGGACCATCCGAAAAAAATTCCTTTTGTGCAAAACCACAGAGAATGCGCGATGTGTCCGATCCTTCGGGAAAAAACCCCATTTTTGGCCTTCCCAGAGGCTAAAAAAGGTGTTGTTAACTATGCAAGGCTGCGCAAGGTTGCGCACTGGCCCAATAATAATGCACCTCCCTCGGGGCTATCAGACAAAAAAAGTTTATTGTGTAGAAAGGCGCGATATGTGCGATCCTTAGGGAAAAAACCCCATTTTTGGCCTTCCCAGAGGCTAAAAAAGGTGTTGTTAACTACGCAAGGCTGCGCAAGGCTGCGCACTGGCCCAATAATAATGCAAGTCCCTCGGGGCTATCAGAAAAAAAGTTTATTGTGTAGAAAGTCTGCGATTTTGTCGATAAGGTGGGAATTTCAGTTTTCAAAGGGTGGGGTGGGTCCCTCAAAAAAGTGCTGGGTTTGGTGCAACGGCCCCAGCACAAAAGCACCCCAGATCTCGTTGCGGCACCAAAAAACATGCCATTTGGCACTATTTTTATCGAATTTGGCGATACTAAAAAGTGCTGCACTTTTTCAGGGCTTGAATTAGCCCCAAAAAGCAGAAAAAGCTAATTGGCGCTCTCAGCTGCATGCGAAAAGGTCCCAAATGCCTTCAGTCCCTCTGGGACCAACCCATAAAAATTCCTTTTGTGCAAAAGCACAAAAAAAGGCGCGATATGTGCGATCCTTAGGGAAAAAACCCCATTTTTGGCCTTCCCAGAGCCTAAAAAAGGTGTTGTTAACTATGCAAGGCTGTGCAAGTCTGCGCACTGGCCCAATAATAATGCAAATCCCTCGAGGCTATCAGAAAAAAAAGTTTATTGTGTAAAAAGGCGCGATATGTGCGATCCTTAGGGAAAAAAACCCATTTTTGGCCTTCCCAGAGGCTGAAAAAGGTGTTGTTAACTACGCAAGGGGCCGCAAGGCTGCGCACTTTCCCAATAATAATACAAATCCCTCAGGGCTATCAGAAGAAAAAGTTTATTGTGTAGAAAGGCGCGATATGTGTGATCCTTAGGAAAAAAACCCCATTTTTGGCTTTCCCAGAGGCTAAAAAAGGTGTTGTTAAGTACGCAAGGCTGCTCAAGGCTGCGCACTGGCCCAATAGTAATGCAAATCCGTCGAGGCTATCAGAAAAAAAAGTTTATTGTGTAGAAAGGCGCGATCTGTGCAATCGTTAGGGAAAAAACTCCATTTTTGGCCTTCCCAGAGGCTAAAAAAGGTGTTGTTAACTACGCAAGGCTGCGCAAGGCTGCGCACTGGCCCAATAATAATGCAAATCCATCGTTGCTATCAGAAAAAAAGTTTATTGTGTAGAAAGTCTGCGATTTTGTCGATAAGGTGGGAATTTCAGTTTTAAGAGGGGTTGGGTGTTTCCCTCAAAATAGTGCTGGTTTTGGTGCAACGGCCCCAGCACAAAAGCACCCCAGATCCCATTGTGGCACCAAAAAACATTCCATTTGGCACTATTTTTATCGAATTTGGCGATACTAAAAAGTGCTGCACTTTTTCAGGGCTTGAAGTAGCCCCAAAAAGCAGAAAAAACCTAATTGGCGCTCTCAGCTGCATGAACAAAGGTGCCAAATGCATTCAATTCCTCTGGGACTATCCGAAAAAAATTCCTTTTGTGCAAAAGCACAAAGAAGGCGCGATGTGTGCGATCCTTAGGGAAAAAACCCCCATTTTTGGCCTTCGCAGAGGCTAAAAAAGGTGTTGTTAACTGCGCAAGGCTGCGCAAGTCTGCGCACTGGCCCAATAATAATGCAAATCCCTCGGGGCTATCAGAAAAAAAAGTTCATTGTGTAGAAAAGCGCGATATGTGCGATCCTTAGGGAAAAAACCCCATTTTTGGCCTTCCCAGAGGCTAAAAAAGCTGTTGTTAACTACGCAAGGCTGCGCAAGGCTGGGCACTGGCCCAATAATAATGCAACTTGCTCGGGGCTAACAGAAAAAAATTTTATTGTGTAGAAAGGCGCGATATGTGCGATCCTTAGGAAAAAACCCCATTTTTGGCCTTCCCAGAGGCTAAAAAAGGTGTTGTTTACTATGCAAGGCTGCGCAAGGCTGCGCACTGGCCCAATAATAATGCAAATCCCTCGGAGCTATCAGGAAAAAAAGTTTATTGTGTAGAAAGTCTGCGATTTTGTCGATAAGGTCGGAATTTCTGTGTTGAGAGGGGTTGGGTGGGTCCCTCAAAAAAGTGCTGGTTTTGATGCAACCGCCACAGCACAAAAGCACCCCAGATCACGTTGCGGCACCAAAAAACATTCCATTTGGCACTATTTTTATCGAATTTGGCGATACTACAAGTGCTGCACTTTTTCAGGGCTTGAATTAGCCCCAAAAAGCAGAAAAAAGCTAATTGGCGCTCTCAGCTGCATGCACAAAGGTGCCAAATGCATTCAATCCCTCTGGGACTATCCCGAAAAAATTCCTTTTGAGCAAAAGCACCAAGAAGGCGCGATATGTGCGATCCTTAGGGAAAAACCCCATTTCTGGCCTTTCCAGAGGCTAAAAAAGGTGTTGTTAACTATGAAAGCTGCACAAAGCTGCGCACTGGCCCAATAATACTGCAAATCCCTCGGGGCTATCAGAAAATAAAGTTTATTGTGTAGAAAGGCGCCCTATGTGCGATCCTTAGGGAAAAAACCCCGATTTTGGTCTTCCCAGAGGCTAAAAAAGGTGTTGTTAACTACGCAAGGCTGCACAAGGCTGAACGCAGGCCCAATAATAATGCAAATCCCTCGGGGCTATCAGAAATAAAAGTTTATTGTGTGGAAAGTCTCCGATTTTGTCGATAAGGTGGGAATTTCAGTTTTGAGAGGGGTGGGGTGGGTCCCTCAAAAAAGTGCTGGTTTTGGTGCAACGGCCCCAGCACAAAAGCACCCCAGATTCCGTTGCGGCACCAGAAAACATTCCATTTGGCACTATTTTTATCGAATTTGGCGATACTAAAAAGTGCTGCACATTTTCAGGGCTTGAATTAGCCCCGAAAAGAAGAAAAAAGCTAATTGGCGCCCTCAGCTGCATGCACAAAGGTCCCAAATGCATTCAATCCCTCTGGGACCATCCGAAAAAAATTCCTTTTGTGCAAAAGCACAAAGAAGGCGCGATGTGTGCGATCCTTAGGAAAAAACCCCATTTTTGGCCTTCGCAGAGGCTAAACAAGGTGTTGTTAACTGCGCAAGGCTGCGCAAGTCTGCGCACTGGCCCAATAATAATGCAAATCCCTCGGGGCTATCAGAAAAAAAAGTTTATTGTGTACAAAAGCGCGATATGTGCGATCCTTAGGGAAAAAACCCCATTTTTGGCCTTCCCAGAGGCTAAAAAAGGTGTTGTTAACTACGCAAGGCTGCGCAAGGCTGCGCACTGGCCTAATAATAATGCAAATCCCTCGGGGCTATCAGAAAAAAAGTTTATTGTGTAGAAAGGCGCGATATGTGCGATCCTTAGGGAAAAACCCCATTTTGGCCTTCCTAGAGGCTAAAGAAGGTCTTGTTAAGTACGCAAGGCTGCGTACTGGCCCAATAATAATGCAAATCCCTCGGGGCTATCAGAAAAAAAAGTTTATTGTGTAGAAAGGCGCGATATCTGTGATCCATAGGGAATCAACCCCATTTTAGGCCTTCCAGAGGCTAAAACAGGTGTTGTTCACTACGCAAGGCTGTGCAAGGCTGCGCACTGGCCCAATAATAATGCAAATCCCTCGGGGCTAGCAGCAAAAAACCTTTACTGTGTAGAAAGGCGCGATATGTGCGATCCTTAGGGAAAAAACCCCATTTTAGGCCTTCCCAGAGGCTAAAAAAGTGTCGTTAACTACGCAAGGCTGCGCACTGGCCCAATAATAATGCAAATCCCTCGGGGCTATCAGAAAAAAAGTTTATTGTGTAGAAAGGCGCGATATGTGCGATCGTTAGGGAAAAAACCCCATTTTTGGCCTTCCTAGAGGCTAAAAAAGGTGTTGTTAACTACGCAAGGCTGTGCAAGGCTGCGCACTGGCCAATAATAATGCAAATCCCTCGGGGCTATCAGAAAAAAAAGTTTATTGTGTAGAAAGGCGCGATATGTGCGATCCTTGGGGAAAAAACCCCATTTTTGGCCTTCCCAGAGGCTAAAAAAGGTGTTGTTAACTACGCAAGGCTGCGCAAGGCTACGCACTGGCCCAATAATAATGCAACTCCCTCGGGGCTATCAGAAAAAAAAGTTTATTGTGTAGAAAGGCGCGATATCTGTGATCCATAGGGAATCAACCCCATTTTAGGCCTTCCCAGAGGCTAAAAAAGGTGTTGTTAACTACGCAAGGCTGCGCAAGGCTGCGCACTATCCCAATAATCATGCAAATCCCTCGGGGCTATCAGAAGAAAAAGTTTATTGTGTAGAAAGGTGCGATAATTGCGATCCTTAGGGAAAAAACCCCATTTTTGGCCTTCCTAGAGGCTAAAAAAGGTGTTGTTAACTACGCAAAGCTGCGCACTGGCCCAATAATAATGCAAATCCCTCTGGGCTAGCACAAAAAAAAGTTTCTTGTGTAGAAAGGCGCGATATGTGCGATCCTTAGGGAAAAAACCCCATTTTTGGCCTTCCCAGAGGCTAAAAAAGGTGTTGTTAACTACGCAAGGCTGCGCAAGGCTGCGCACTGGCATAATAATAATGCAAATCCCTCGGGGCTATCAGAAAAAAAAGTTTATTGTGTAGAAAGGCGCGATATGTGCGATCCTTAGGGAAAAAACCCCATTTTAGGCCCTCCCAGAGGCGAAAAAAGGTGTTGTTAACTACGCAAGGCTGCGCAAGGCTGCGCACTGGCCCAATAATAATGCAAATCCCTCGGGGCTATCAGAAAAAAAAGTTTATTGTGTAGAAAGGCGCGATATCTGTGATCCATAGGGAATCAACCCCATTTTAGGCCTTCCCAGAGGCTAAAAAAGGTGTTGTTAACTACGCAAGGCTGCGCAAGGCTGCGCACTGGCCCAATAATAATGCAAATCCCTCGGGGCTATCAGAAAAAAAAGTTTATTGTGTAGAAAAGCGCGATATGTGCGATCCTTAGGGAAAAAACCCCATTTTTGGCCTTCCTAGAGGCTAAAAAGGGCGTTGTTAACTACGCAAGGCTGCGCAAGGCTGCGCACTGGCCCAATAATAATGCAAATCCCTCGGGGCTATCACAAAAAAAAGTTTGTTGTGTAGAAAGGCGCGATATGTGCGATCCTTAGGGAACAAACCCCATTTTTGGCCTTCCCAGAGGCTAAAAAAGGTGTTGTTAACTACGCAAGGCTGCGCACTGGCCCAATAATAATGCAATCCCTCGCGGGTATCAGAAAAAAAAGTTTATTGTGTAGAAAGGCGCGATATGTGCGATCCTTAGCGAAAAAACCCCATTTTTGGCCTTCCCAGAGGCTAAAAAAGGTGTTGTTAACTTCGCAAGCCTGCGCAAGGCTGCGCACTGGCCCAATAATAATGCAAATCCCTCGAAGCTATCAGAAAAAAAAGATTATTGTGTAGAAAGTCATACAATTTTGTCGATAAGGTGGTAATTTCTGTTTTGAGAGGGGTGGGGTGGGTCCCTCAAAAAAGTGCTGGTTTTGGTGCAACGGCCCCAGCACAAAAGCACCCCAGATCCTGTTGCCGCACCAAAAAACATTCCATTTGCCACTATTTTTATCGAATTTGGCGGTACTAAAAAGTGCTGCACTTTTTCAGGGCTTGCATTAGCCCCAAAAAGCAGAAAAAAGCTAATTGGCGCTCTCAGCTGCATGCAAAAAGGTCCCAAAAGCATTTAACCCCTCTGGGACCATCCCAAAAAAATTCCTTTTGTGCAAAAGCACAAAGAAGGCGCGATATGTGCGATCCTTAGGGAAAAACCCCATTTTTGGCCTTCCCAGAGGCTAAAAAAGGTGTTGTTAACTACCCAAGGCTGCGCAAGGCTGCGCACTGGCCCAATAATAATGCGAATCCCTCGGGGCTATCTGAAAAAAAAGTTTATTGTGTAGAAAGGCACGATATGTGCGATCCTTAGGGAAAAAACCCCATTTTTGGCCTTCCCAGAGGCTAAAAAAGGTGTTGTTAACTTCGCAAGGCTTCGCAAGGCTGCGCACTGGCCCAATAATAATGCAAATCCCTCGGGGCTATCAGAAAAAGAAGTTTATTGTGTAGAAAGTCTGCGATTTTGTCGATAAGGTGGGAATTTCTGTTTTGAGAGGGGTGGGGTGGGTCCCTCAAAAAAGTGCTGGTTTTGGTGCAACGGCCCCAGCAAAAAAGCACCCCAGGATCCCGTTGCGGCACCAAAAAACATTCCATTTGGCACTATTTTTATCGAATTTGGCGATACTAAAAGTGCTGCACTTTTTCAGGGCTTGAATTAGCCCCAAAAAGCAGAAAAAGGCTAATTGGCGCTCTCAGCTGCATGCACAAAGGTCCCAAATGCATTCAATCCCTCTGGGACCATCCGAAAAACATTCCTTTTGTGCAAAAGCACAAAGAAGGCGCGATATCTGCGATCCTTAAAGAAAAAACCCCATTTTTGGCCTTTTCAGAGGCTAAGAAAGGTGTTGTTAACTACGCAAGGCTGCGCAAGGCTTCGCACTGGCCCAATAATAATGCAAATCCCTCGCGGCTATCAGAAAAAAAAGTTTATTGTGTAGAAAGGCGCGATATGAGCGATCCTTGGCGAAAAAACCCCATTTTTGGCCTTCCCAGAGACTAAAAAAGGTGTTGTTAACAACGCAAGGCTGTGCGGCTGTGCACTGGCCCAATAATAATGCAAATCCCTCGGGGCTATCAGAAAAAAAGTTTATCGTGTAGAAAGGCGCGATATGTGCGATCCTTACGGAAAAAACCCCATATTTGGCCTTCCCAGAGGCTTAAAAAGGTGTTGTTAACTACGCAAGGCTGCGCAAGGCTGCGCACTGGCCCAATAATAATGCAAATCCCTCGGGGCTATCAGAAAAAAAAGTTTATCGTGTAGAAAGGCGCGATATGTGCGATCCTTACGGAAAAAACCCCATATTTGGCCTTCCCAGAGGCTTAAAAAGGTGTTGTTAACTACGCAAGGCTGCGCAAGGCTGCGCACTGGCCCAATAATAATGCAAATCCCTCGGGGCTATCAGAAAAAAAAGTTTATTGTGTAGAAAGGCGCGATATGTGCCATCATTAGGAATAAAAAAATCCTGTTTGGCCTTCCCAGAGGCTAAAAAAGGTGTTGTTAACTACGCAAGGCTGCGCACTGGCCCAATAATAATGCAAATCCCTCGGAGCTATCAGAAAAAAAAGTTTATTGTGTAGAAAGGCGCGATATGTGCGATCCTTAGGGAAAAAACCCCATTTTTGGCCTTCCCAGAGGCTAAAAAAGGTGTTGTTAACTACGCAAGGCTGCGCAAGGCTGCGCACTGGCCCAATAATAATGCAAATCCCTCGGGGCTATCACAAAAAAAAGTTTGTTGTGTAGAAAGGCGCGATATGTGCGATCCTTAGGGAACAAACCCCATTTTTGGCCTTCCCAGAGGCTGAAAAAGGTGTTGTTAACTACGCAAGGCTGCGCACTGGCCCAATAATAATGCAAATCCCTCGCGGCTATCAGAAAAAAAAGTTTATTGTGTAGAAAGGCGCGATATGTGCGATCCTTAGGGAAAAAACCCCATTTTTGGCCTTCCCAGAGGCTAAAAAAGGTGTTGTTAACTTCGCAAGCCTGCGCAAGGCTGCGCACTGGCCCAATAATAATGCAAATCCCTCGAAGCTATCAGAAAAAAAAGATTATTGTGTAGAAAGTCATACAATTTTGTCGATAAGGTGGGAATTTCTGTTTTGAGAGGGGTGGGGTGGGTCCCTCAAAAAAGTGCTGGTTTTGGTGCAACGGCCCCAGCACAAAAGCACCCCAGATCCTGTTGCCGCACCAAAAAAACATTCCATTTGGCACTATTTTTATCGAATTTGGCGTACTAAAAAGTGCTGCACTTTTTCAGGCCTTGCATTAGCCCCAAAAAGCAGAAAAAAGCTAATTGGCGCTCTCAGCTGCATGCAAAAAGGTCCCAAATGCATTCAACCCCTCTGGGACCATCCCAAAAAAATTCCTTTTGTGCAAAAGCACAAAGAAGGCGCGATATGTGCGATCCTTAGGGAAAAAACCCCATTTTTGGCCTTCCCAGAGGCTAAAAAAGGTGTTTTTAACTACGCAAGACTGCGCAACGCTCCGCACTGTCCCAATAATAATGCAAATCCCTCGCGGCTATCAGAAAACAAAGTTTATTGTGTAGAGAGTCTGCGATTTTGTTGATAAGGTGGGAATTTCTGTTTTGGGAGGGGTGGGGTGGGGCCCTCAAAAAAAGTGCTGGTTTTGGTGCAACGGCCCCAGCACAAAAGCACCCCAGATCCCGTTGCGGGACCAAAAAACATTCCATTTGGCACTATTTTTATCGAATTTGGCGATACTAAAAAGTGCTGCACTTTTTCAGGGCTTGAATTAGCCCCAAAAAGCAGAAAAAAGCTAATTGGCGCTCTCAGCTGCATGCAAAAAGGTCCCAAATGCATTCAATCCCTCTGGGACCATCCCAAAAAAATTCCCTTTGTGCTAAAGCACAAAGAAGACGCGATATGTGCGATCCTTAGGAAAAAAACCCCATTTTTGGCCTTCCCAGAGGCTAAAAAAGGTGTTGTTAACTACCCAAGGCTGCGCAAGGCTGCGCACTGGCCCAATAATAATGCGAATCCCTCGGGGCTATCTGAAAAAAAGTTTATTGTGTAGAAAGGCACGATATGTGCGATCCTTAGGAAAAAAACCCCATTTTTGGCCTTCCCAGAGGCTAAAAAAGGTATTGTTAACTACGCAAGGCTGCGCAAGGCTGCGCACTGCCCCAATAATAATGCAGATCCCTCGGGGCTATCAGAAAAAAAAGTTTATTGTGTAAAAAGGCGCGATATGTGCAATCCTTAGGGAAAAAACCCCATTTTTGGCCCTCCCAGAGGCTAAAAAAGGTGTTGTTAACTTCGCAAGGCTGTGCAAGGCTACGCACTGGCCCAATAATAATGCAAATTCCTCGGGGCTATCAGAAAAAAAAGTTTATTGTGTAGAAAGTCTGCGATTTTGTCGATAAGGTGGGAATTTCTGTTTTGAGAGGGGTGGGGTGGGTCCCTCAAAAAAGTGCTGGTTTTGGTGCAACGGCCCCAGCACAAAAGCACCCCAGATCCCGTTGCGGCACCAAAAAACATTCCATTTGGCACTATTTTTATCAAATTTGGCGATACTAAAAAGTGCTGCACTTTTTCAGGGCTTGAATTAGCCCCAAAAAGCAGAAAAAGGCTAATTGGCGCTCTCAGCTGCATGCACAAAGGTCCCAAATGCATTCAATCCCTCTGGGACCATCCGAAAAACATTCCTTTTGTGCAAAAGCACAAAGAAGGCGCGATATGTGCGATCCTTAGGGAAAAAACCCCATTTTTGGCCTTCTCAGAGGCTAAAAAAGGTATTGTTAACTACGCAAGGCTGCGCAAGGCTGCGCACTGCCCCAATAATAATGCAGATCCCTCGGGGCTATCAGAAAAAAAACTTTATTCTCTAGAAAGGCGCGATATGTGCGATCCTTAGGGAAAAAACCCCATTTTTGGCCCTCCCAGAGGCTAAAAAAGGTGTTGTTAACTTCGCAAGGCTGTGCAAGGCTACGCACTGGCCCAATAATAATGCAAATTCCTCGGGGCTATCAGAAAAAAAAGTTTATTGTGTAGAAAGTCTGCGATTTTGTCGATAAGGTGGGAATTTCTGTTTTGAGAGGGGTGGGGTGGGTCCCTCAAAAAAGTGCTGGTTTTGGTGCAACGGCCCCAGCACAAAAGCACCCCAGATCCCGTTGCGGCACCAAAAAACTTTCCATTTGGCACTATTTTTATCGAATTTGGCGATACTAAAAAGTGCTGCACTTTTTCAGGGCTTGAATTAGCCCCAAAAAGCAGAAAAAAGCTAATTGGCGCTCTCAGCTGCATGCACAATGGTCCCAAATGCATTCAATCCCTCTGGGACCGTCCGAAAAAAATTCCTTTTGTGGTAAAGCACAAAGAAGGCGCGATATGTGCGATCCTTAGGGAAAAAACCCCATTTTTGGCCTTCCCAGAGGCTAAAAAAGGTGTTGTTAACTTCGCAAGGCTGCGCAAGGCTGCGCACTGGCCCAATAATAATGCAAATCCCTCGGGGCTATCAGAAAAAGAAGTTTATTGTGTAGAAAGTCTGCGATTTTGTCGATAAGGTGGGAATTTCTGTTTTGAGAGGGGTGGGATGGGTCCCTCAAAAAAGTGCTGGTTTTGATGCAACAGCCCCAGCACAAAAGCACCCCAGATCCCGTTGCGGCACCAAAAAACATTCCATTTGGCACTATTTTTATCGAATTTAGCGATACTAAAAAGTGCTGCACTTTTTCAGGGCTTGAATTAGCCCCGAAAAGCAGAAAAAAGTTAAATGGCGCTCTCAGCTGCATTCACAAAGGTCCCAAATGCATTCAATCCCTCTGGGACCATCCCAAAAAAATTCCTTTTGTGCAAAAGCACAAAGAAGGCGCGATATGTGCGATCCTTAGGGAAAAAACCCCATTTTTGGCCTTCTCAGAGGCTAAAAAAGGTGTTGTTAACTACGCAAGGCTGCGCAAGGCTGCGCACTGGCCCAATAATAATGCAAATCCCTCAGGGCTATCAGAAAAAAAAGTTTATTGTGTAGAAAGGTTCGATATGTGCGATCCTTAGGGACAAAACCCCATTTTTGGCCTTCCCAGAGGCTAAGAAAGGTGTTGTTAACTTCGCAAGGCTGAGCAAGGCTGCGCACTGGCCCAATCATAATCCAAATCCCTCGGGGCTATCAGAAAAAAGAGTTTATTGTGTAGAAAGTCTGCGCTTTTGTCGATAAGGTGGGAATTTCTGTTTTGAGAGGGGTGGGGTGGGTCCCTCAAAAAAGTGCTGGTTTTGGTGCAACGGCCCCAGCACAAAAGCACCCCAGGATCCCGTTGCGGCACCAAAAAACATTCCATTTGGCACTATTTTTATCGAATTTAGCGATACTAAAAAGTGCTGCACTTTTTCAGGGCTTGAATTAGCCCCGAAAAGCAGAAAAAAGCTAATTGGCGCTCTCACCTGCATGCACAATGGTCCCAAATGCATTCAATCCCTCTGGGACCTTCCGAAAAAAATTCCTTTTGTGCAAAAGCACAAAGAAGGCGCGATATGTGCGATCCTTAGGGAAAAAAGCCCATTTTTGGCCTTCTCAGAGGCTAAAAAAGGTGTTGTTAACTACGCAAGGCTGCGCAAGGCTGCGCGCTGGCCCAATAATAATGCAAATCCCTCGAGGCTATCAGTAAAAAAAGTTTATTGTGTAGAAAGGCGCGATATGTGCGATCCTTAGGGAAACAACCCCATTTTTGGCCTTCCCAGAGGCTAAAAAAGGTGTTGTTAACTTCGCAAGGTTGCGCAAGGCTGCGCACTGGCCCAATAATAATGCAAATCCCTCGGGGCTATCAGAAAAAAAAGTTTATTGTGTAGAAAGTCTGCGATTTTGTCGATAAGGTGGGAATTTCTGTTTTGTGAGGGGTGGGGTGGGGCCCTCAAAAAAGTGCTGGTTTTGGTGCAACGGCCCCAGCACAAAAGCACCCCAGATCCCGTTCCGGCACCAAAAAACATTCCATTTGGCACTATTTTTATCGAATTTGGCGATACTAAAAAGTGCTGCACTTTTTCAGGGCTTGAATTAGCCTCAAAAAGAAGAAAAAAGCTAATTGGCGCTCTCAGCTGCATGCACAAAGGTCCCAAATGCATTCAATCCCTCTGGGACCTTCCGAAAAAAATTAATTTTGTGCAAAAGCACGAGGAAGGTGCGATATGTGCGATCCTTAGGGAAAAAACCCCATTTTTGGCCTTCTCAGAGGCTAAAAAAGGTGTTGTTAACTACGCCAGGCTGCGCAAGGCTGCGCACTGGCCCAATAATAATGCAAATCCCTCAGGGCTATCAGAAAAAAAAGTTTATTGTGTAGCAAGGCGCGATATGTGCGATCTTTAGGGAAAAAACCCCATTTTTGGCCTTCCCAGAGGCTAAAAAAGGTGTTGTTAACTTCGCAAGGCTGCGCAAGGCTGCGCACTGGCCCAATAATAATGCAAATCCCTCGGGGCTATCACAAAGAAAAGTTTATTGTGTAGAAACTCTGCGATTTTGTCGATAAGGTGGGAATTTCTGTTTTGAGACGGTTGGGGTGGGTCCCTCAAAAAAGTGCTGGTTTTGATGCAACAGCCCCAGCACAAAAGCACCCCAGATCCCGTTGCGGCACCAAAAAACACTCCATTTGGCACTATTTTTATCGAATTTGGCAATACTAAAAAGTGCTGCACTTTTTCAGGGCATGAATTAGCCCCAAAAAGCAGAAAAAAGCTAATTGGCGCTCTCAGCTGCATGCACAAAGGTCCCAAATGCATTCAATCCCTCTGGGACAATCCCAAAAAAATTCCTTTTGTGCAAAAGCACAAAGAAGGCGCGATATGTGCGCTCCTTAGGGAAAAAAACCAGTTTTTTGGCCTTCCCAGAGATTAAAAAAGGTGTTGTTAACTTAGCAAGGCTGCGCAAAACTGCGCACTGGCCCAATAATAATGCAAATCCCTCGGGGCTATCTGAAAAAAAAGTTTATTCTGTAGAAAGGCACGATATGTGCGATCCTTAGGGAAAAAACCCCATTTTTGGCCTTCCCAGAGGCTAAAAAAGGTGTTGTTAACTTCGCAAGGCTGCACAAGGCTGCGCACTGGCCCAATAATAATGCAAATCCCTCGGGGCTATCAGAAAAAAAAGTTTATTGTGTAGAAAGTCTGCGATTTTGTCGATAAGGTGGGAATTTCTGTTTTGAGAGGGGTGGGGTGGGTCCCTCAAAAAAGTGCTGGTTTTGGTGCAACGGCCACAGCACAAAAGCACCCCAGATCCCGTTGCGGCAACAAAAAACATTCCATTTGGCACTATTTTTATCGAATTTGGCGATACTAAAAAGTGCTACACTTTTTCAGGGCTTGAATTAGCCCCAAAAAGCAGAAAAAAGCTAATTGGCGCTCTCAGCTGCATGCACAAAGGTCCCAAATGCATTCAATCCCTCTGGGACCTTCCGAAAAAAATTCCTTTTGTGCAAAAGCACAAAGAAGGCGCGAATATGTGCGATCCTTACGGAAAAAACCCCATTTTTGGCCTTCTCAGAGGCTAAAAAAGGTGTTGTTAACTACGCAAGGCTGCGCAAGGCTGCGCAAGGCTGCGCAAGGCTGCGCACTGGCCCAATAATAATGCAAATCCCTCGGGGCTATCAGAAAAAAAAGTTTATTGTCAAGAAAGGCGCGATATGTGCGATCCTTAGGGAAAAAACCCCATTTTTGGCCCTCCCAGAAGCTAAAAAAGGTGTTGTTAACTTCGCAAGGCTGCGCAAGGCTGCGCACTGGCCCAATAATAATGTAAATTCCTCGGGGCTATCAGAAAAAAAAGTTTATTGTGTAGAAAGTCTGCGATTTTGTCGATAAGGTGGGAATTTCTGTTTTGAGAGGGGTGGGGTGGGTCCCTCAAAAAAGTGCTGGTTTTGGTGCAACGGCCCCAGCACAAGAGCAACCCAGATCCCGTTGCGGCACCAAAAAACATTCCATTTGGCACTATTTTTATCGAAGTTGGCGATACTAAAAAGTGCTGCACTTTTTCAGGGCTTGAATTAGCCCCAAAAAGCAGAAAAAAGCTAATTGGCGCTCTCAGCTGCATGCACAAACGTCCCAAATGCATTCAATCCCTCTGGGACCTTCCGAAAAAAAATCCTTTTGTGCAAAAGCACAAAGAAGGCGCGAATATGTGCGATCCTTAGGGAAAAAAACCCCATTTTTTGCCTTCTCAGAGGCTAAAAAAGGTGTTGTTAACTACGCAAGGCTGCGCAAGGCTGCGCACTGGCCCAATAATAATGCAAATCCCTCGGGGCTATCAGAAAAAAAAGTTTATTGTCTAGAAAGGCGCGATATGTGCGATCCTTAGGGAAAAAACCCCATTTTTGGCCCTCCCAGAGGCTAAAAAAGGTGTTGTTAACTTCGCAAGGCTCCGCAAGGCTGCGCACTCTGCCCAATAATAATGCAAATCCCTCGGGGCTATCAGAAAAAAAAGTTTATTGTGTAGAAAGTCTGCGATTTTGTCGATAAGGTGGGAATTTCTGTTTTGAGAGGGGTGGGGTGGGTCCCTCAAAAAAGTGCTGGTTTTGGTGCAACGGCACCAGCACAAAAGCACCCCAGATCCCGTTGCGGCACCAAAAGACATTGCATTTGGCACCATTTTTATCGAATTTGGCGATACTAAAAAGTGCTGCACTTTTTCAGGGCTTGAATTAGCCCCGAAAAGCAGAAAAAAGCTAATTGGCGCTCTCAGCTGCATGCACAAAGGTCCCAAATGCATTCAATGCCTCTGGGACCATCCGAAAAAAATTCCTTTTGTGCAAAAGCACAAAGAAGGCGCGATGTGTGCGATCCTTAGGGAAAAAACCCCATTTTTGGCCTTCTCAGAGGCTAAAAAAGGTGTTGTTAACTACGCAAGGCTGCGCAAGGCTGCGCACTGGCCCAATAATAATGCAAATCCCTCAGGGCTATCAGAAAAAAAAGTTTATTGTGTAGAAAGGCGCGATATGTGCGATCCTTAGGGAAAAAACCCCATTTTTGGCCTTCCCAGAGGCTAAAAAAGGTGTTGTTAACTTCGCAAGGCTACGCAAGGCTGCGCACTGGCCCAATAATAATGCAAATCCCTCGGGGCTATCAGAAAAAAAAGTTTATTGTGTAGAAAGTCTGCGATTTTGTCGATAAGGTGGGAATTTCTGTTTTGAGAGGGGTGGGGTGGGTCCCTCAAAAAAGTGTTGGTTTTGGTGCAACGGCCCCAGCACAAAAGCACCCCAGATCCCGTTGCGGCACCAAAAAACATTCCATTTGGCACTATTTTTATCGAATTTGGCGATACTAAAAAGTGCTGCACTTTTTCAGGGCTTGAATTAGCCCCAAAAAGCAGAAAAAAGCTAATTGGCGCTCTCAGCTGCATGCACAATGGTCCCAAATCCATTCAATCCCTCTGGGACCGACCGAAAAAAATTCCTTTTGTGCTAAAGCACAAAGAAGGCGCGATATGTGCGATCCTTAGGGAAAAAAGCCCATTTTTGGCCTTCCCAGAGGCTAAAAAAGGTGTTGTTAACTACGCAAGGCTGCGCAAGGCTGCGCACTGGCATAATAATAATGCAAATCCCTCGGGGCTATCAGTAAAAAAAGTTTATTGTGTAGAAAGGCGCGATATGTGCGATCCTTCGGGAAAAGACCCCATTTTTGGCCTTCCCAGAGGTTAAAAAAGGTGTTGTTAACTTCGCAAGGCTACGCAAGGCTGCGCACTGGCCCAATAATAATGCAAATCCCTCGGGGCTATCAGAAAAAGAAGTTTAATTTGTAGAAACTCTGCGATTTTCTCGATAAGGTGGGAATTTCTGTTTTGAGAGGGGTGGGGTGGGTCCCTCAAAAAAGTGCTGGTTTTGGTGCAACGGCCCCAGCACAAAAGCACCCCAGATCCCTTTGCGGCACCAAAAAACATTCCATTTGGCACTATTTTTATCGAATTTGGCGATACTAAAAAGTGCTGCACTTTTTCAGGGCTTCAATTAGCCCCGAAAAGCAGAAAAAAGCTAATTGGCGCTCTCAGCTGCATTCTCAAAGGTCCCAAATGCATTCAATCCCTCTGGGACCATCCCAAAAAAATTCCTCTTGTGCAAAAGCACAAAGAAGGCGCGATATGTGCGATCCTTAGGGAAAAAACCCCATTTTTGGCCTTCTCAGAGGCTAAAAAAGGTGTTGTTAACTACGCAAGGCTGCGCAAGGCTGCGCACTGGCCCAATAATAATGCAAATCCTTCGGGGCTATCAGTAAAAAAAGTTTATTGTGTAGAAAGGCGCGATATGTGCGATCCTTAGGGAAAAAACCCCATTTTTGGCCTTTCCAGAGGCTAAAAAAGGTGTTGTTAACTTCGCAAGGCTGCGCAAGGCTGCGCACTGGCCCAATAATAATGCAAATCCCTCGGGGCTATCAGAAAAAAAAGTTTATTGTGTAGAAAGTCTGCGATTTTGTCGATAAGGTGGGAATTTCTGTTTTGAGAGGGGTGGGGTGGGGCCCTCAAAAAAGTGCTGGTTTTGGTGCAACGGCCCCAGCACAAAAGCACCCCAGATCCCGTTGCCGCACCAAAAAACATTCCATTTGGCACTATTTTTATCGAATTTGGCGATACTAAAAAGTGCTGCACTTTTTCAGGGCTTGAATTAGCCCCAAAAAGCAGAAAAAAGCTAATTGGCGCTCTCAGCTGCATGCACAAAGGTCCCAAATGCATTCAATCCCTCTGGAACCTTCCGAAAAAAATTCCTTTTGTGCAAAAGCACAAAGAAGGCGCGATATGTGCGATCCTTCGGGAAAAAACCCCATTTTTGGCCTTCTCAGAGGCTAAAAAAGCTGTTGTTAACTACGCAAGGCTGCGCAATTCTGCGCACTGGCCCAATAATAATGCAAATCCCTCAGGGCTATCAGAAAAAAAAGTTTATTGCGTAGAAAGGCGCGATATGTGCGATCCTTAGGGAAAAAACTCCATTTTTGGCCTTCCCAGAGGCTAAAAAAGGTGTTGTTAACTTCGCAAGGCTGCGCAAGGCTGCGCACTGGCCCAATAATGCAAATCCCTCAGGGCTATCAGAAAGAAAAGTTTATTGTGTAGAAAGTCTGCGATTTTGTCGATAAGGTGGGAATTTCTGTTTTGAGAGGGGTGGGGTGGGTCCCTCAAAAAAGTGCTGGTTTTGATGCAACAGCCCCAGCACAAAAGCACCCCAGATCCCGTTCCGGCACCAAAAACATTCCATTTGGCACTACTTTTATCGAATTTGGCGATACTAAAAAGTGCTGCACTTTTTCAGGGCTTGAATTAGCCCCAAAAAGCAGAAAGAAGCTAATTGGCGCTCTCAGTTGCATGCACAAAGGTCCCAAATGCATTCAATCCCTCTGGGACCATCCCAAAAAAATTCCTTTTGTGCAAAAGCACAAAGAAGGCGCGATATGTGCGCTCCTTAGGGAAAAAAACCAGTTATTTGGCCTTCCCAGAGACTAAAAAAGGTGTTGTTAACTTCGCAAGGCTGCGCAAAACTGCGCACTGGCCCAATAATAATGCAAATCCCTCGGGGCTATCTGAAAAAAAAGTTTATTGTGTAGAAAGGCGCGATATGTGCGATCCTTAGGGAAAAAACCCCATTTTTGGCCTTCCCAGAGGCTAAAAAAGGTGTTGTTAACTTCGCAAGGCTGCACAAGGCTGCGCACTGGCCCAATAATAATCCAAATCCCTCGCGGCTATCAGAAAAAAAAGTTTATTGTGTAGAAAGTCTGCGATTTTGTCGATAAGGTGGGAATTTCTGTTTTGAGAGGGGTGGGGTGGGTCCCTCAAAAAAGTGCTGGTTTTGGTGCAACGGCCCCAGCACAAAAGCACCCCAGATCCCGTTGCGGCAACAAAAAACATTCCATTTGCACTATTTTTATCGAATTTGGCGATACTAAAAAGTGCTGCACTTTTTCAGGGTTTGAATTAGCCCCAAAAAGCAGAAAAAAGCTAATTGGCGCTCTCAGCTGCCTGCACAAAGGTCCCAAATGCATTCAATCCCTCTGGGACCCTCCCAAAAAAATTCCTTTTGTGCAAAAGCACAAAGAAGGCGCGATATGTGCGATCCTTAGGGAAAAAACCCCATTTTTGGCCTTCTCAGAGGCTTAAAAAGGTGTTGTTAACTACGCAAGGCTGTGCAAGGCTGCGCACTGGCCCAATAATAATGCAAATCCCTCGGGGCTATCAGAAAAAAAAGTTTATTGTGTAGAAAGGCGCGATATGTGCGATCCTTAGGGAAAAAACCCCATTTTTGGCCTTCCCAGAGGCTAAAAAAGGTGTTGTTAACTTCGCAAGGCTGCCCAAGGCTGCGCACTGGCCCAATAACAATGGAAATCCCTCGGGGCTATCAAAAAAAAAAGTTTATTGTGTAGAAAGTCTGCGATTTTGTCGATAAGGTGGGAATTTCCGTTTTGAGAGGGGTGGGGTGGGTCGCTCAAAAAAGTGCTGGTTTTGGTACAACGGCCCCAGCACAAAAGCACCCCAGATCCCGTTGCGGCACCAAAAAACATTCCATTTGGCACTATTTTTATCGAATTTGGCGATACTAAAAAGTGCTGCACTTTTTCAGGGCTTGAATTAGCCCCAAAAAGCAGAAAAAAGCTAATTGGCGCTCTCAGCTGCATGCAAAAAGGTCCCAAATGCATTCAATCCCTCTGGGATCGTCCGAAAAAAATTCCTCTTGTGCAAAAGCACAGAGAAGGCGCGATATGTGCGATCCTTAGGGAAAAAACCCCATTTTTGGCCCTCCCAGAAGCTAAAAAAGGTGTTGTTAACTTCGCAAGGCTGCGCAAGGCTGCGCACTGGCCCAATAATAATGCAAATTCCTCGGGGCTATCAGAAAAAAAAGTTTATTGTGTAGAAAGTCTGCGATTTTGTCGATAAGGTGGGAATTTCTGTTTTGAGAGGGGTGGGGTGGGTCCCTCAAAAAAGTGCTGGTTTTGGTGCAACGGCCCCAGCACAAGAGCAACCCAGATCCCGTTGCGGCACCAAAAAACATTCCATTTGGCACTATTTTTATCGAAGTTGGCGATACTAAAAAGTGCTGCACTTTTTCAGGGCTTGAATTAGCCCCAAAAAGCAGAAAAAAGCTAATTGGCGCTCTCAGCTGCATGCACAAACGTCCCAAATGCATTCAATCCCTCTGGGACCTTCCGAAAAAAATTCCTTTTGTGCAAAAGCACAAAGAAGGCGCGAATATGTGCGATCCTTAGGGAAAAAACCCCATTTTTTGCCTTCTCAGAGGCTAAAAAAGGTGTTGTTAACTACGCAAGGCTGCGCAAGGCTGCGCACTGGCCCAATAATAATGCAAATCCCTCGGGGCTATCAGAAAAAAAAGTTTATTGTGTAGAAAGTCTGCGATTTTGTCGATAAGGTGGGAATTTCTGTTTTGAGAGGGGTGGGGTGGGTCCCTCAAAAAAGTGCTGGTTTTGGTGCAACGGCCCCAGCACAAAAGCACCCCAGATCCCTTTGCGGCACCAAAAAACATTCCATTTGGCACTATTTTTATCGAATTTGGCGATACTAAAAAGTGCTGCACTTTTTCAGGGCTTCAATTAGCCCCGAAAAGCAGAAAAAAGCTAATTGGCGCTCTCAGCTGCATTCTCAAAGGTCCCAAATGCATTCAATCCCTCTGGGACCATCCCAAAAAAATTCCTCTTGTGCAAAAGCACAAAGAAGGCGCGATATGTGCGATCCTTAGGGAAAAAACCCCATTTTTGGCCTTCCCAGAGGCTTAAAAAGGTGTTGTTAACTTCGCAAGGCTGCGCAAGGCTGCGCACTGGCCCAATAATAATGCAAATCCCTCGGGGCTATCAGAAAAAAAAGTTTATTGTGTAGAAAGTCTGCGATTTTGTCGATAAGGTGGGAATTTCTGTTTTGAGAGGGGTGGGGTGGGGCCCTCAAAAAAGTGCTGGTTTTGGTGCAACGGCCCCAGCACAAAAGCACCCCAGATCCCGTTGCCGCACCAAAAAACATTCCATTTGGCACTATTTTTATCGAATTTGGCGATACTAAAAAGTGCTGCACTTTTTCAGGGCTTGAATTAGCCCCAAAAAGCAGAAAAAAGCTAATTGGCGCTCTCAGCTGCATGCACAAAGGTCCCAAATGCATTCAATCTCTCTGGGACCATATGAAAAAAATTCCTTTTGTGCAAAGGCACAAAGAAGGCGCGATATGTGCGATCCTTAGGGAAAAAAACCCATTATTGGCCCTCCCAGAGGCTAAAAAAGGTGTTTTTAACTACGCAAGGCTGCGCAAGGCTGCGCACTGGCCCAATAATAATCCAAATCCCTCGAGGCTATCAGAAAAAAAAGTTTATTGTGTAGAAAGTCTCCGATTTTGTCGATAAGGTGGGAATTTCTGTTTTGAGAGGGGTGGGGTGGGTCCCTCAAAAAAGTGCTGGTTTTGGTGCAACGGCCCCAGCACAAAAGCACCCCAGATCCCGTTGCGGCAACAAAAAACATTCCATTTGCACTATTTTTATCGAATTTGGCGATACTAAAAAGTGCTGCACTTTTTCAGGGTTTGAATTAGCCCCAAAAAGCAGAAAAAAGCTAATTGGCGCTCTCAGCTGCCTGCACAAAGGTCCCAAATGCATTAAATCCCTCTGGGACCCTCCCAAAAAAATTCCTTTTGTGCAAAAGCACAAAGAAGGCGCGATATGTGCGATCCTTAGGGAAAAAACCCCATTTTTGGCCTTCTCAGAGGCTAAAAAAGGTGTTGTTAACTACGCAAGGCTGTGCAAGGCTGCGCACTGGCCCAATAATAATGCAAATCCCTCGGGGCTATCAGAAAAAAAAGTTTATTGTGTAGAAAGGCGCGATATGTGCGATCCTTAGGGAAAAAACCCCATTTTTGGCCTTCCCAGAGGCGAAAAAAGGTGTTGTTAACTTCGCAAGGCTGCCCAAGGCTGCGCACTGGCCCAATAACAATGGAAATCCCTCGGGGCTATCAAAAAAAAAAGTTTATTGTGTAGAAAGTCTGCGATTTTGTCGATAAGGTGGGAATTTCCGTTTTGAGAGGGGTGGGGTGGGTCGCTCAAAAACGTGCTGGTTTTGGTACAACGGCCCCAGCACAAAAGCACCCCAGATCCCGTTGCGGCACCAAAAAACATTCCATTTGGCACTATTTTTATCGAATTTGGCGATACTAAAAAGTGCTGCACTTTTTCAGGGCTTGAATTAGCCCCAAAAAGCAGAAAAAAGCTAATTGGCGCTCTCAGCTGCATGCACAAAGGTCCCAAATGCATTCAATCCCTCTGGGATCGTCCGAAAAAAATTCCTCTTGTGCAAAAGCACAAAGAAGGCGCGATATGTGCGATCCTTAGGGAAAAAACCCCATTTTTGGCCTTCCCAGAGGCTAAAAAAGGTGTTGTTAACTACGCAAGGCTGCACAAGGCTGCGCACTGGCCCAATAATAATGCAAATCCCTCGGGGCTATCAGAAAAAAAAGTTTATTGTGTAGAAAGTCTGCGATTTTGTCGATAAGGTGGGAATTTCTGTTTTGAGAGGGGTGGGGTGGGTCCCTCAAAAAAGTGCTGGTTTTGGTGCAACGGCCCCAGCACAAAAGCACCCCAGATCCCGTTGCGGCACCAAAAAACATTCCCTTTGGCACTATTTTTATCGAAGTTGGCGATACTAAAAAGTGCTGCACTTTTTCAGGGCTTGAATTAGCCACAAAAAGCAGAAAAAAGCCAATTGGCGCTCTCAGCTGCATGCACAAAGGTCCCAAATGCATTCAATCCCTCTGCGACCATCCGAAAAAAATTCCTTTTGTGCAAAAGCACAAAGAAGGCGCGATATGTGCGGTCCTTAGGGAAAAAAACCCATTTTTGGCCCTCCCAGAGGCTAAAAAAGGTGTTTTTAACTACGCAAGGCTGCGCAAGGCTGCGCACTGGCCCAATAATAATGCAAATCCCTCGGGGCTATCAGAAAAAAAAGTTTATTGTGTAGAAAGGCGCGATATGTGCGATCCTTAGCAAAAAAAACCCATTTTTGGCCTTCCCAGAGGCGAAAAAAGGTGTTGTTACCTACGCAAGGCTGTGCAAGGCTGCGCACTGGCCCAATAATAATGCAAATCCCTCGGGGCTATCAGAAAAAAAAGTTTATTGTGTAGAAAGGCGCGATATGTGCGATCCTTAGCAAAAAAAACCCATTTTTGGCCTTCCCAGAGGCGAAAAAAGGTGTTGTTACCTACGCAAGGCTGTGCAAGGCTGCGCACTGGCCCAATAATAATGGAAATCCCTCGGGGCTATCAGAAAAAAAAAGGTTATTGTGTAGAAAGGCGCGATATGTGCGATCCTTAGGGAAAAAACCCCATTTTTGTCCTTCAGAGAGGCTAAAAAAGGTGTTGCTAACTACGCAAGGCTGCGCAAGGCTGTGCACTGGCCCAATAATAATGGAAATCCCTCGGGGCTATCAGAAAAAAAACTTTATTGTGTAGAAAGGCGCGATATGGGCGATCCTTAGGGAAAAAACCCCATTTTTGGCCTTCCCAGAGGCTAAAAAAGGTGTTGTTAACTACGCAAGGCTGCGCAAGGCTGCGCACATGCCCAATAATAATGCAACTCCCTCGGGGCTATCAGAAAAAAAAGTTTATTGTGTAGAAAGGCGCGATATGTGCGATCCTTAGGGAAAAAACCCCATTTTTGGCCTTCCCAGAGGCTAAAAAAGGTGTTGTTAGCTACGCAAGGCTGCGCAAGGCTGCGCACTGGCCCAATAATAATGCAAATCCCTCGGGGCTATCAGAAAAAAAAGTTTATTGTGTAGAAAGGCGCGATATGTGCGATCCTTAGGGAAAAAACCCCATTTTTGGCCTTCCCAGAGGCTAAAAAAGGTGTTGTTAACTACGCAAGGCTGCGCAAGGCTGCGCACTGGCCCAATAATAATGCAAATCCCTCGGGGCTATCAGAAAGAAAAGTTTATTGTGTAGAAAGGCGCGATATGTGCGATCCTTAGGGAAAAAACCCCATTTTTGGTCTTTCCAGAGGCTAAAAAATGTGTTGTTAACTACGCAAGGCTGCACAAGGCTGCCCACTGGCCCAATAATAATGCAAATCCCTCGGGGCTATCATAAAAAAAAGTTTATTGTGTAGAAAGGCGCGATATGTGCGATCCTTAGGGAAAAAACCCCATTTTTGGCCTTCAGAGAGGCTAAAAAAGGTGTTGTTAACTACGCAAGGCTGCGCAAGGCTGCGCACATGCCCAATAATAATGCAACTCCCTCGGGGCTATCAGAAAAAAAAGTTTATTGTGTAGAAAGGCGCGATATGTGCGATCCTTAGGGAAAAAACCCCATTTTTGGCCTTCCCAGAGGCTAAAAAAGGTGTTGTTAGCTACGCAAGGCTGCGCAAGGCTGCGCACTGGCCCAATAATAATGCAAATCCCTCGGGGCTATCAGAAAAAAAAGTTTATTGTGTAGAAAGGCGCGATATGTGCGATCCTTAGGGAAAAAACCCCATTTTTGGCCTTCCCAGAGGCTAAAAAAGGTGTTGTTAACTACGCAAGGCTGCGCAAGGCTGCGCACTGGCCCAATAATAATGCAAATCCCTCGGGGCTATCAGAAAGAAAAGTTTATTGTGTAGAAAGGCGCGATATGTGCGATCCTTAGGGAAAAAACCCCATTTTTGGTCTTTCCAGAGGCTAAAAAATGTGTTGTTAACTACGCAAGGCTGCACAAGGCTGCCCACTGGCCCAATAATAATGCAAATCCCTCGGGGCTATCATAAAAAAAAGTTTATTGTGTAGAAAGGCGCGATATGTGCGATCCTTAGGGAAAAAACCCCATTTTTGGCCTTCAGAGAGGCTAAAAAAGGTGTTGTTAACTACGCAAGGCTGCGCAAGGCTGCGCACTGGCCCAATAATAATGGAAATCCCTCGGGGCTATCAGAAAAAAAACTTTATTGTGTAGAAAGGCGCGATATGGGCGATCCTTAGGGAAAAAACCCCATTTTTGGCCTTCCCAGAGGCTAAAAAAGGTGTTGTTAACTACGCAAGGCTGCGCAAGGCTGCGCACATGCCCAATAATAATGCAACTCCCTCGGGGCTATCAGAAAAAAAAGTTTATTGTGTAGAAAGGCGCGATATGTGCGATCCTTAGGGAAAAAAACCCCATTTTTGGCCTTCCCAGAGGCTAAAAAAGGTGTTGTTAACTACGCAAGGATGCGCAAGGCTGCGCACTGGCCCAATAATAATGCAAATCCCTCGGGGCTATCAGAAAAAAAAGTTTATTGTGTAGAAAGGCGCGATATGTGCGATCCTTAGGGAAAAAACCCCATTTTTGGTCTTTCCAGAGGCTAAAAAATGTGTTGTTAACTACGCAAGGTTGCACAAGGCTGCCCACTGGCCCAATAATAATGCAAATCCCTCGGGGCTATCATAAAAAAAAGTTTATTTTCTAGAAAGGCGCGATATGTGCGATCCTTAGGGAAAAAACCCCATTTTTGACCTTCATAGAGGCTAAAAAAGGTGTTGTTAAGAGCGCCTGTCTGTAAAAATCAGACAAAATCAAAATTCCGCGGCAAGGGTGGAAAATTCGATTTGTTTCATATTTTAATGTTAGATAGGTTAAGGTATAACTAAAATCACTGGATACTTGTTTTGGCAAAATATCCTTTTATTTCAAAGAAAAATGCAAATAACGAACTTCCGTTAAAATCGCCATTTGAAGCAGTAAATTATGACATCAATTTGAGGCGTTCGCGTGCAAAAACAAATCCCTCTGTCGTCTTTTAAACACTCAATTTTACTTTTGCAATCTCTCAAGATCTTCAAAACTGATTTTGGTAGAAACTGCGTTGTTCTTTGTGTTTGAAATAATTTAATTTTGAAAGTATACATTTCTCATCAGGAAAAGTACTTTGTGAATAAAATTAATTTTCACCATGTGCTAAACCTTCAAATCGATTCAGCTTCTGGCTGTTGAATTAAGAAAAGATGTTCTCAGGATTGCTGCAAAAATTTCTTTGGGCAAATGATTGAGAGCGACGCGAGAGCTTTTCAAAGTTCGTTAAAATGCAGGTTGTGTGACCCTTCTTGGCAACATTCCATTCGCGAGTCACGCACATATTTTAATGTGTTTCGACCCATATGAGATCGAAAACGTCAAACAGAAAAACAGTTCGAAATGCTCTTACCTCATTTGCTGTAAAGGATAGGTCCAGAGGCCATTTCCGAGTGATTCTCTTGGCGTTCGACGTATTTTGGTCCTGTTGAGGACATCCAATGAACACCACCAACTGGGTCAGTGTATTGTAAACGGTCGAACAGCTCAACAACAACCTTTCATCCAAAACGTTCGACATCTTTCTACACTGCGACATCTTACTCAACGGTTCAGTTGCTGGTCAGTGTTGCTTAGTTGGTAATACACAAAAAGGTTTTTATCACCACATGTAGCCGCTAACGTGGCCAGAGTTCTATCTAGAGCCGCGTCACGCAATGCAAATCATCGGAATGGACATTTTACTAGAGGGTAGGGGAAGGGCAAAATCTGCTCTGATTCTTTTTAAACGGCTCAGGGTTCGAGAAATGGTGGGAACTAGTAATGGACCAAAAATACGAAACAAAATTAGTGCTACATTTAGGCACCTCAACCTCCCGTGCCAGAATGCAGAAAAAGTAGTCACCCCTCGGCAGAGTAGGCATGCAAATAACAATGTTCGAACACGAAAATTAGCTAAAAAGGGTACGTGTACTAGCTTAAGTTAAAAACCTCTTCAAAACGTCGAGTCCAGAACATTAAAATCGTTTTTATCAGGAAAATTGCGATGTGACTAACTAGTTTGTGCTTATTGTTTTGGCTTAGAGGGGGGACCTCGGACTTTTTTTTTCACAAATCATACATATTTACATACATGAATTGCTTCGTTACACAGAAGACGGTTGTTGTTGGTTCCATTTTCTGGTTGTCGGAGTTTGTGGTTACAACACCAGACGAATCAAAAGCTTGAAAACAATTGTTCCCTTACTTCCATGCACCAAGAATACCCAAGCCTGTAGAAGGGGGAGGGGGGGGGGGGCTCGGGTCCCCAGAAGTTTTGGAAGTTGAAAAACATTACAATAAATGAGCCAAAAAATATATAATTAAAACGAATTGATGTGCAACGAATAGTCTTAAGTGCTGATGCTAAAAGTTCCTTTTATTATTTTACAACCTTTAACAGGGTTTGACATCTGTTGAGGCAAGTGGGCTTCAAAAATCTACTAGCCCACCGCACATTTCAGTTGCCCAGGTTCCATTCCAATGTCTTTCTTCACCCATATCACCTTGACCCTGGCAGTATAGCTTTACTGTGAAGGACCTTAATGCCTTTAATAGCTAAGCGACTGCCGTGTATTTGCTGCAAACTTTAAGCTCATCGTGTTGTTTTAAAACAAGTCTAAGGAACAAAACTATTTTTATCTCACCAATCGAGTGATGAAAGCTACGTAAACGTTTACGAGAGTTAGGTAAAACAGGTCCGAAATTCGTAGCTTGGCTGTCGAAATGTTTCAATTTTAACAAACCTTGTAACTTTAAGGGTACTTTTTTAAAACTGATGCTATAAATCTGGTGGATGTTGCCAACAACTTTGTCGGCGAAAAAGCAAACAGGAAGCAGCTTTTTGGCAAATTGTCAACGAAAGATGTCCCCAAAAAGGTGTCGTTTTTGACGAAATCGACACAAACTGTGGCATTGTGAACAGAGTTAGTATCTATGTGCATGAGTGTGTATTTTGAAGGGGAGGGGGGAAGGCTTTGACTAGGCCAATTTGCTCGCAGCATTTATTTCAGCCTTGGTGCGGGCCTGATACCACAAGTTACAAGTCAGCTTTTACAACGAACGCTTGAATACAATGACGATATGTCCCAGCCATCTTGCAAAACTTGGAATAGTGTCTAGCAGAAGCTGCAGCACAAGGGGTCGGGTCACGGTAAGGAAAAGGGGAGTGGCCAGAAAGTGAAAGAGGACTGGGGAAAAAGGGATCTGAAATTATCTTACGTGGCACTGGTTCGCTTGTAAAAGTTGGATCAGGTGAGTTTTACATTCGCTTGTGGTCTATCCGAATATTAGCCAGGTTATCGATGGAAGCCTCACTCTTCTCTTCGTCCTCATTAAGGTGTATGTAGAACGTGAAAGAGGTAACAGACGTTTAAGGGCAAGTTGCTTGACGTATTTCTGTTATGATATCCTCATATCCATTATGATAAGTACGCTGGCTGCTGTGAGAGATCTCGCTCACTGGGAACCTGTCTCAGGAAGATTCGTAAACAGAAATTCAGGAACAGAACCTCATTTTTTGTTACCATGGTTACGTGCCATATTTCACAATCTTCAAACAGCACTGGCGTGCTGTTAGAAGCCCCACTCATTAGTCAGGACACACTAATGTAGATTAAGTCAAACAGCTGACAAGAGAGCACAGTTAAAAACTTCGATTGCACCCATTTGTTATGAAGAGAGAACCCTTCCTGTCCAAAGCTCCATCCAACCCTTTAACAGCGAGCTGACTTTCACTCCTGATATAACTGTGCCTTGTACCGGTCCTGTGCCAGCTGAGAACCAGCAGACTGACACCAATGATCATAGGTAGAATACCCGCTCGTCAATTAACAAAAGGGAGCCCCTTGTAGTTATAGGTTTTCCCCGTATTAAAGTTGGGTCTAGTTAATAATAGCGCCACTTCTGTTGCACCACTCACCTGTAACCATGTCTGTAAGCTTGTACAACGGTTGGAATTGCGTTTCAGATTACTAGGCTAGGGTAGCAAATACAATTTTTAATGGTTGTAACAAGACTGGTAATAAGTAAGAAAGACACACAACGCCATTAAAACCACGAATAATCCCTGGAATTAACACTGTATGTTATTTTACTTCACCTCAAAGGCTTTGCCCTTCCCCTACCCCCTAAAATGCCTTTGATACGCATTGCGTGACAAACCAAATACGCACGCGGCGCCATCCACGTTTGGTCCCAATTTAGCAGTCAAATCTGATAATGCTTTTGTGCACTGAAAACTGAACAACACTCGTATTAAATCAACTGAACCGTTGAGTAAGATGCCGTAGTGCAGAAAGACGTCGAACGCTTTACAAGAAAAGATGGTGTCGTTGAGCTGTTCGACCGTTTACAATTAAGTTGACCCAGTTGGCGGCGTTCATTCGGTTCATTGGACGTCATCAGCAGGACCGAAAAACGACGAACGGCAAGAGAATCACACGAAAATGGCCTCTGGACCTGTCCTATACAGAAAATGAGGTTAGAGCGTTTCCAAGTGTTTTTCTGTTTGACGTTTTCGATCTCATAAGGGTGGAAAAACACATTAAAATATGTGCGTCACTCGCGAATGGAATGTTGCCAGGAAGGGTAAAAAAAACTTGAATTTTCACGAACTTTGAAAAGCTCTCGCGTCGCTCTCAATCATTTGCCCAAAGAAATTTTTGCAGCAATCCTCAGAACATCTTTTCTTAGTTCAACAGCCAGAAGCTGAATCGATTTGAAGGTTTAGCACATGGTGAAAAATAATTTAATTCACGAAGTACTTTTCCTGATGAGAAATGTATACTTTCAAAATTAAATTATTTCAAACACAAAGAACAACGCAGTTTCTACCAAAATCATTTTTGAAGCTCTTGAGAGATTGCAAAAGTAGAATTGGGTGTTTTAAAGACGACAGAGGAATTTGTTTTAGCACGCGAACCCCTCAAATTGATGTCATAATTTCCTGCTTCAAGTGGCGATTTTAACGGAAGTTCGTTATTTGCATTTTTCTTTGAAATAAAAGGATATTTCGCCAAAAAAAAGTATCCAGTGATTTTAGTTATACCCTAACCTATCTCACATTAAAATATGAAAGAAATCGAATTTTCCACCCTTGCCGCGTTATGTTTGATTTTTACAGACAAGCGCTCTTAACTACGCAAGGCTGCGCAACGCTGCGCACTGGCCCAATAATAATGCAAATCCCGAGGGGCTATCAGAAAAAAAAGTTTATTGTGTAGAAAGGCGCGATATAAGCGATCCTTAGGGAAAAAACCCCATTTTTGGCCTTCCCAGAGGCTAAAAAAGGTGTTGTTAACTACGCAAGGCTGCGCAAGGCTCCGCACTGGCCCAATAATAATGCAACTCCCTCGGGGCTATCAGAAAAAAAAGTTTATTGTGTAGAAAGGCGCGATATGTGCGATCCTTAGGGAAAAAACCCCATTTTTGGTCTTTCCAGACGCTAAAAAATGTGTTGTTAACTACGCAAGGCTGCGCAAGGCTGCCCACTGGCCCAATAATAATGCAAATCCCTCGGGGTTATCAGAAAAAAAAGTTTATTGTGTAGAAAGGTGCGATATGTGCGATCCTTAGGAAAAAAACCCCATTTTTGGCCTTCCCAGAGGCTAAAAAAGGTGTTGTTAACTACGCAAGGCTGCGCAAGGCTGCGCACTGGCCCAATAATAATGCAAATCCCTCGGCGCTATCAGAAAAAAAAGTTTATTGTGTAGAAAGGCGCGATATGTGCGATCCTTACGGAAAAAACCCCATTTTTGGCCTTCCTAGCGGCTAAAAAAGGTGTTGTTAACTACGCAAGGCTGCGCAAGGCTGCGCACAGGCCCAATAATAATGCAAATCCCTCGGGGCTATCAGAAAAAAAAGTTTATTGTGTAGAAAGGCGTGATATGTGCGATCCTTAGGGAAAAAACCCCATTTTTGGCCTTCCCAGCGGCTAAAAAAGGTGTTGTTAACTACGCAAGGCTGCGCAAGGCTGCGCACTGGCCCAATAATAATGGAAATCCCTCGGGGCTATAAGAAAAAAAAGTTTATTGTGTAGAAAGGCGTGATATGTGCGATCCTTAGGGAAAAAACCCCATTTTTGGCCTTCCCAGAGGCAAAAAAAGGTGTTGTTAACTACGCAACGCTGCGCAAGGCTGGGCACTGGCCCAATAATAATGCAAATCCCTCGGGGCTATCAGAAAAAAAATTTTATTGTGTAGAAAGGCGCGATATGTGCGATCCTTAGGGAAAAAACCCCATTTTTGGCCTTCCCAGAGGCTAAAAAAGGTGTTGTTAACTACGCAAGGCTGGGCACTGGCCCAATAATCTTGCAAATCCCGAGGGGCTATCAGAAAAAAAAGTTTATTGTGTAGAAAGGTGCGATATGTGCGATCCTTAGGGAAAAAACCCCATTTTTGGCCTTCCCAGAGACTAAAAAAGGTGTTGTTAACTACGCAAGACTGCGCAAGGCTGCGCACTGGCCCAATAATAATGGAAATCCCTCGGGGCTATCAGAAAAAAAAGTTTATTGTGTAGAAAGGCGTGATATGTGCGATCCTTAGGGAAAAAACCCCATTTTTGGCCTTCCCAGAGGCAAAAAAAGGTGTTGTTAACTACGCAACGCTGCGCAAGGCTGGGCACTGGCCCAATAATAATGCAAATCCCTCGGGGCTATCAGAAAAAAAATTTTATTGTGTAGAAAGGCGCGATATGTGCGATCCTTAGGGAAAAAACCCCATTTTTGGCCTTCCCAGAGGCTAAAAAAGGTGTTGATAACTACGCAAGGCTGGGCACTGGCCCAATAATCTTGCAAATCCCGAGGGGCTATCAGAAAAAAAAGTTTATTGTGTAGAAAGGTGCGATATGTGCGATCCTTAGGGAAAAAACCCCATTTTTGGCCTTCCCAGAGACTAAAAAAGGTGTTGTTAACTACGCAAGACTGCGCAAGGCTGGGCACTGGCCCAATAATCTTGCAAATCCCGAGGGGCTATCAGAAAAAAAAGTTTATTGTGTAGAAAGGCGCGATATGTGCGATCCTTAGGGAAAAAACCCCATTTTTGGCCTTCCCAGAGGCTAAAAAAGGTGTTGTTAACTACGCAAAGCTGCGCAAGGCTGCGCACTGGCCCAATAATAATGCAAATCCCTCGGGGCTATCAGAAAAAAAAGTTTATTGTGTACAAAGGCGGGATATGTGCGATCCTTAGGGAAAAAACCCCATTTTTGGCCTTCCTAGCGGCTAAAAAAGATGTTGTTAACTACGCAAGGCTGCGCAAGGCTGCGCACACGCCCAATAATAATGCAAATCCCTCGGGGCTATCAGAAAAAAAATTTATTGTGTAGAAAGGTGCGATATGTGCGATCCTTAGGGAAAAAACCCCATTTTTGGCCTTCCCAGAGGCTAAAAAAGGTGTTGTTAACTACGCAAGGCTGCGCAAGGCTGCGCACTGGCCCAATAATAATGCAAATCCCTCGGGGCTATCAGAAAAAAAAGTTTATTGTGTAGAAAGTGCGCGATATGTGCGATCCTTAGGGAAAAAGCCCCATTTTTGGCCTTCCCAGAGGCTAAGAAAGGTGTTGTTAACTACGCAAGGCTGCGCAAGGCTGGGCACTGGCCCAATAATAATGCAAATCCCGAGGGGCAATCAGAAAAAAAAGTTTATTGTGTAGAAAGGCGCGATATGTGCGATTCTTAGGGAAAAAACCCCATTTTTGGCCTTCCCAGAGGCTAAAAAAGGTGTTGCTAACTACGCAAGGCTGCGCAAGGCTGCGCACTGGCCCAATAATAATGCAACTCCCTCGGGGCTATCAGAAAAAAAAGTTTATTGTGTAGAAAAGCGCGATATGTGCGATCCTTAGGGAAAAAACCCCATTTTTGGTCTTTCCAGAGGCTAAAAAAGGTGTTGTTAACTACGCAAGGCTGCGCAAGGCTGCACACTGGCCCAATAATAATGCAACTCCCTCGGGGCTATCAGAAAAAAAAGTTTATTGTGTAGAAAGGCGCGATATGTGCGATCCTTAGGGAAAAAACCCCATTTTTGGCCTTCCCAGAGGCTAAAAAAGGTGTTGTTAACTACGCAAGACTGCGCAAGGCTGCGCACTGGCCCAATAATAATGCAAATAACTCGGGGCTATCAGAAAAAAAAGTTTATTGTGTAGAAAGGCGCGATATGTGCGATCCTTAGGGAAAAAACCCCATTTTTGGCCTTCCCAGAGGCTAAAAAGGGTCTTGTTAACTGCGCAAGGCTGCCCAAGTCTGCGCACTGGCCCAATAATAATGCAAATCCCTCGGGGCTATCAGAAAAAAAAGTTTATTGTGTAGAAAGTCTGCGATTTTGTCGATAAGGTAGAAATTTCAGTTTTGAGAGGGGTGGCGTGGGTCCCTTGAAAAAAGTGCTGATTTTGGTGCAACGGCCCCAGCACAAAAGCACCCCAGATCCCGGTGCGGCACCAACAAACATTCCATTTGGAACTATTTTCATCGAATTTGGCGATACTAAAACATGCTGCACTTTTTCAGGGCTTTATATTAGCCCCAAAAAGCAGAAAAAAGCTACTTGGCGCTCTCATCTGCATGCACAAAGCTCCAAAATGCATCCAATCCCTTTGGGACCATCCGTAAAAAAATTCCTTTTGTGCAAAAGCACAAAGAAAGCGCGATATGTGCGATCTTTAGGGATAAAACCCCATTTTTGGCCTCCCTAGAGGCTAAAAAAACTAACTGGCGCTCTCAGCTGCATTCACAAAGGTCCAAGATACATTCAATCCCTCTGGGACCGTCCCAAAAAAATTCCTTTTGTGCAAAAGCACGAAGAAGCCGCGATATGTGCGATCCTTAGGGAAAAAACCCCATTTTTGGCCTTCCCAGAGGCTAAAAAAGCTCTTGTTAACTGCGCAAGCCTGCGCAAGTCTGCGCACTGGCCCAATAATAATGCAAATCCCTCAGGGCTATCAGAAAAAAAGTTTATTGTGTAGAAAGTCTGCGATTTTCTCGATAATGTGGGAATTTCAGTTTTGAGAGGGGTGGGGTGGGTCCCTCAAGAAAGTGCTGATTTTGGTGCTACGGCCCCAGCACAAAAGCACCCCAGATCCCGTTGCGGCACCAAAAAACATTCCATTTGGCACTATTTTTATCGAATTTGGCGATACTAAAACATGCTGCACTTTTTCAAGGCTTGAATTAGCCCCAAAAAGCAGAAAAAGGCTACTTGGCGCTCTCAGCTGCATGCACAAAGGTCCAAAATGCATCCAATCCCTTTGGGACCATCCGAAAACAATTCCTTTTGTGCAAAAGCACAAAGAAAGCGCGATATGTGCGATCCTTGGGAAAAAAAACCCATTTTTGGCCTCCCCAGAGACTAAAAAAGCTAACTGGCGCTCTCAGCTGCATGCACAAAGGTCCAAAATGCATTCAATCCCTCTGGGAGCATCCGAAAAAAATTCCTTTTGTGCAAAAGCACAAAGAAGGCGCGATATGTGCGATCCTTAGGGAAAAAACCCCATTTTTGGCCTTCCCAGAGGCTAAAAAAGGTGTTGTTAACTATGCAAGGCTGCGCAAGTCTGCGCACTGGCCCAATAATAATGCAGATCCCTCGGGGCTATCAGAAAAAAAAGTTTATTGTGTAGAAAGTCTGCAATTTTGTCGATAAGGTGGGAATTTAAGTTTTGAGAGGCGTGGGGTGGGTCTCTCAAAAAAGTGCTGATTTTGGTGCAACGGCCCCAGCACAAAAGCACCCCAGATCCCGTTGCGGCACCAAAAAACATTCCATTTGGCACTATTTTTATCGAATTTGGCGATACTAAAACGATACGAATTTGGCGATACTAAAAAGTCTGCGATTTTATCGATAAGGTGGGAATTTCAGTTTTGAGAGGGGTGGGGTGGGTCCCTCAAAAAAGTGCTGATTTTGGTGCAACGGCCCCAGCACAAAAGCACCCCAGATCACGTTGCGGCACCAAAACACATTCCATTTGGCACTATTTTTATCGAATTTGGCGATACTAAAACATGCTGCACTTTTTCATTGCTTGAATTAGCCCCAAAAAGCAGAAAAAAGCTAATTGGCGCTCTCAGCTGCATGCACAAAGGTCCAAAATGCATCCAATCCCTTTGGGACCATCCGAAAAAAATTCCTTTTGTGCAAAAGCACAAAGAAGGCGTGATATGTGCGATCCTTAGGGAACAAACCCCATTTTTGGCCTTCCCAGAGGCTAAAAAAGGTGTTGTTAACTGCGCAAGGCTGCGCAAGACTGCGCACTGGCCCAATGATAATGCAAATCACTCGGGGCTATCAGAAAAGAAAAGTTTATTGTGTAGAAAGTCTGCGATTTTGTCGATAAGGTGGGAATTTCAGTTTTGAGAGGGGTGGCATGGGTCCCTCAAAAAAGTGCTGATTTTGGTGCAACGGCCCCAGTACAAAAGCACCACAGATCCCGTTGTGGCACCAAAAAACATTCCATTTGGCACTATTTTTATCGAATTTGGCGATACTAAAAAGTGCTGCACTTTTTCAGGGCTTGAATTAGCCCCAAAAAGCAGAAAAAAGCTAATTGGCGCTCTCAGCTGCATGCACAAAGGTCCCAAATGCATTCAATCCCTCTGGGACCATCCGAAAAAATTTCTTTTGTGCAAAAGGACAAAGAAGGCGCGATATGTGCGATCCTTAGGGAAAAAACCCCATGTTTAGCCTTCCCAGAGGCTAAAAAAGGTGTTGTTAACTGCCCAAGGCTGCGCAAGGCTGCGCACTGGCCCAATAATAATGCAAATCCCTCGGGGCTATCAGAAAAAAAAGTTTATTGTGTAGAAAGGCGCGATATGTGCGATCCTTAGGGAAAAAACCCCGTTTTTGGCCTTCCCAGAGGCTAAAAAAGAAGTTGTTAATTTCGCAAGGCTGCGCAAGGCTGCGCACTGGCCCAATAATAATGCAAATCCCTCGGGGCTATCAGAAAAAAAAGTTTATTGTGTAGAAAGTCTGCGATTTTGTCGATAAGGTGGGAATTTCTGTTTTGAGAGGGGTGGGGTGGGTCCCTCAAAAAAGTGCTGATTTTGGTGCAACGGCCCCAGCACAAAAGCACCTCAGATCCCGTTGCGGCACCAACAAACATTCCATTTTGAACTATTTTCATCGAATTTGGCGATACTAAAACATGCTGCACTTTTTCAGGGCTTTATATTAGCCCCAAAAAGTAGAAAAAAGCTACTTGGCGCTCTCATCTGCATGCACAAAGGTCCAAAATGCATCCAATCCCTTTGGGACCATCCGTAAAAAGATTCCTTTTGTGCAAAAGCACAAAGAAAGCGCGATATGTGCGATCTTTAGGGATAAAACCCCATTTTTGGCCTCCCTAGAGGCTAAAAAAGGTAACTGCCGCTCTCAGCTGCATTCACAAAGGTCCAAGACACATTCAATCCCTCTGGGACCGTCCCAAAAAAATTCCTTTTGTGCAAAAGCACAAAGAAGCCGCGATATGTGCGATCCTTAGGGAAAAAACCCCATTTTTGGCCTTCCCAAAGGCTAAAAAAGCTCTTGTTAACTGCGCAAGGCTGCGCAAGTCTGCGCACTGGCCCAATAATAATGCAAATCCCTCAGGGCTATCAGAAAAAAAAGTTTATTGTGTAGAAAGTCTGCGATTTTGTCGTTAATGTGGGAATTTCAGTTTTGAGAGGGGTGGGATGGGTCCCTCAAGAAGGTGGTGATTTAGGTGCAACGGCCCCAGCACAAAAGCACCCCAGATCCCGTTGCGGCACCAAAAAACATTCCATTTGGCACTATTTTTATCGAATTTGGCGATACTAAAACATGCTGCACTTTTTCAGGGCTTGAATTAGCCCCAAAAAGCAGAAAAAGGCTACTTGGCGCTCTCAGCTGCATGCACAAAGGTCCAAAATGCATCCAATCCCTTTGGGACCATCCGAAAACAATTCCTTTTGTGCAAAAGCACAAAGAAAGCGCGATATGTGCGATCCTTGGAAAAAAAAACCCCATTTTTGGCCTCCCCAGAGACTAAAAAAGCTAACTGGCGCTCTCAGCTGCATGCACAAAGGTCCAACATGCATTCAATCCCTCTGGGAGCATCCGAAAAAAATTCCTTTTGTGCAAAAGCACAAAGAAGGCGCGATATGTGCGATCCTTAGGGAAAAAACCCCATTTTTGGCCTTCCCAGAGGCTAAAAAAGGTGTTGTTAACTATGCAAGGCTGCGCAAGTCTGCGCACTGGCCCAATAATAATGCAGATCCCTCGGGGCTATCAGAAAAAAAAGTTTATTGTGTAGAAAGTCTGCAATTTTGTCGATAAGGTGGGAATTTCAGTTTTGAGAGGCGTGGGGTGGGTCTCTCAAGAAAGTGCTGATTTTGGTGCAACGGCCCCAGCACAAAAGCACCCCCGATCCCTTTGCGGCACCAAAAAACATTCCATTTGGCACTATTTTTATCGAATTTGGCGATACTAAAACGATACGAATTTGGCGATACTAAAAAGTCTGCGATTTTATCGATAAGGTGGGAATTTCAGTTTTGAGAGGCGTGGGGTGGGTCCCTCAAATAAGTGCTGATTTTGGTGCAACGGCCCCAGCACAAAAGCACCCCAGATCCCGTTGCGGCACCAAAAAACATTCCATTTGGCACTATTTTTATCGAATTTGGCGATACTAAAACGATACGAATTTGGCGATACTAAAAAGTCTGCGATTTTATCGATAAGGTGGGAATTTCAGTTTTGAGAGGGGTGGGGTGGGTCCCTCAAAAAAGTGCTGATTTTGGTGCAACGGCCCCAGCACAAAAGCACCCCAGATCCCGTTGCGGCACCAAAACACATTCCATTTGGCACTATTTTTATCGAATTTGGCGATACTAAAACATGCTGCACTTTTTCATTGCTTGAATTAGCCCCCAAAAGCAGAAAAAAGCTACTTGGCGCTCTCAGCTGCATGCACAAAGGTCCAAAATGCATCCAATCCCTTTGGGACCATCCCAAAAAAATTCCTTTTGTGCAAAAGCACAAAGAAAGCGCGATATGTTCGATCCTTAGGGAAAAAACCCCATTTTTGGCCTCCCCAGAGGCTAAAAAAGCTAACTGGCGCTCTCAGCTGCATGCACAAAGGTCCAAAATGCATTCAATCCCTCTGCGACCATCCCAAAAAAATTCCTTTTGTTCAAAAGCACAAAGAAGGCGTGATATGTGCGATCCTTAGGGAACAAACCCCATTTTTCGCCTTCCCAGAGGCTAAAAAAGGTGTTGTTAACTGCGCAAGGCTGCGCAAGTCTGCGCACTGGCCCAATAATAATGCAAATCCCTCGGGCCTATCAGAAAAGAAAAGTTTATTGTGTAGAAAGTCTGCGATTTTGTCGATAAGGTGGGAATTTCAGTTTTGAGAGGGGTGGCATGGGTCCCTCAAAAAAGTGCTGATTTTGGTGCAACGGGCCCAGCACAGAAGCACCCCAGATCCCGTTGCGAACCCAAAAAACATTCCATTTAGCACTATTTTTATCGAATTTGGCGATACTAAAACATTGCTGCACTTTTTCAGGGCTTAAATTAGCCCCAAAAAGGAGAAAAAAGCTACTTCGCGCTCTCAGCTGCATGCACAAAAGTCCAAAATGCATCCAATCCCTTTGGGACCATCCCAAAAAAATTCCTTTTGTGCAAAAGCACAAAGAAAGTGCGATATGTGCGATCCTTAGGGAAAAAACCCCATTTTTGGCCTCCCCAGAGGCTAAAAAAGCTAACTGGCGCTCTCAGCTGCATGCACAAAGGTCCCAAATGCATTCAATCCCTCTGGGACCATACCCAAAAAAATTCCTATTGTGCAAAAGAACAAAGAAGGCGCAATATGTGCGATCCTTAGGGAAAAACCCCATTTTTGGCCTTCCCAGAAGCTAAAAAAGGTGTTGTTAACTGCGCAAGGCTGCGCAAGTCTGAGCACTGGCCCAATAATAATGCAAATCCCTCGGGGCTACCTGAAAAAGAAGTTTATTGTGTAGAAAGTCTGCGATTTTGTCGATAAGGTGGGAATTTCAGTTTTGAGACGGGTGGGGTGGGTCCCTCAAAAAAGTGCTGATTTTGGTGCAACGGCCCCAGCACAAAAGCACCCCAGATCCCGTTGCGGCACCAAAAGACATTCCATTTGGCACTATTTTTATCCAATTTGGCGATACTAACACATGCTGCACTTTTTCAGGGCTTGAATTAGCCCCAACAAGCAGAAAAACGCTACTTGGCGTTCTCAGCTGCATGCACAAAGGTAAAAAATGCATCCAATCCCTTTGGGAACATCCGAAAAAAATTCCTATTGTGCAAAAGCACAAAGAAAGCGCGATATGTGCGATCCTTAGGGAAAAAACCCCATTTTTGGCCCTCCCAGAGGCTAAAAAAGCTAACTGGCGCTCTCAGCTGCATGCACAAAGGTCCAAAATGCATTCAATCCCTCTGGGACCATACCCAAAAAAATTCCTATTGTGCAAAAGCACAAAGAAGGCGCAATATGTGCGATCGTTAGGGAAAAAACCCCAGTTTTGGCCTTCCCAGAGGCTAAAAAAGGTGTTCTTAACTGCGCAAGGCTGCGCAAGTCTGCGCACTGGCCCAATAATAATGCAAATCCCTCGGGGCTATCAGAAAAAAAAGTTTCTTTTGTAGATAGTCTGCGATTTTGTCGATAAGGTGGGAATTTCAGTTTTGAGAGGGGTGGGGTGGGTCCCTCAAAAAAGTGCTGATTTTGGTGCAACGGCCCCAGCACAAAAGCACCCCAGATCCCGTTGCGGCACCAAAAAACATTCCATTTGGCACTATTTTTTCGAATTTGGCGATACTAAGACATGCTGCAGTTTTTCAGGGCTTGAATTAGCCCCAAAAAGCAGAAAAAAGCTACTTGGCGCTCTCAGCTGCATCCACAAAGGTCCAAAATGCATCCAATCCCTTTGGGCCATCCGAAAAAATTCCTTTTGTGCAAAAGCACAAAGAAAGCGCGATATGTGCGATCCTTAGGGAAAAAACCCCATTTTTGGCCTCCCCCGAAGTTAAAAAAGCTCACTGGCGCTCTCAGCTCCATGCACAAGGGTCCAAAATGAATTCAATCCCTCTGGGACCATCCCAAAAAAATTCCTTTTGTGCAAAAGCACAAAGAAGGCGCGATATGTGCGATCTTTAGGGAAAAAAACCCATTTTTAACCTCCCCAGAGGCTATAAAAGCTAACTGGCGCTCTCAGCTGCATGCACAAAGGTCCAAAATGCATTCAATCCGTCTGGGACCATCCCAAAAAAATTCCTTATGTGCAAAAGCACAAAGAAGGCGCGATATGTGCGATCCTTAGGGAAAAAACCCCATTTTTGGCCTTCCCAGAGGCTAAAAAAGGTGTTGTTAACTGCGCAAGGCTGCGCAAGTCTGCGCACTGGCCCAATAATAATGCAAATCCCTCGGGGCTATCAGAAAAAAAAGTTTATTGTGTAGATAGTCTGCAATTTTGTCGATAAGGTGGGAATTTCAGTTTTGAGATGAGTGGGGTGGGTCCCTCAAAAAAGTGCTGATTTTGGTGCAACGGCCCCAGCACAAAAGCACCCCAGATCCCGTTCCGGCACCAAAAAACATTCCATTTGGCACTATTTTTCTCGAATTTGGCGATACTAGAACATGCTGCACTTTTTTTTTCTTGAATTAGCCCCAAAAAGCAGAAAAACGCTACTTGGCACTCTCAGCTGCATGCACAAAGATCCAAAATGCATCCAATCCCTTTGGGACCATCCGAAAAAAATTCCTTTTGTGCAAAAGCACAAAGAAAGCCCGATATGTGCGATCCTTAGGGAAAAAACCCCATTTTTGGCCTCCCCCGAAGTTAAAAAAGCTCACTGGCGCTCTCAGCTGCATGCACAAAGGTCCAAAATGCATTCAATCCCTCTGGGACCATTCCAAAAAAATTCCTTTTGTGCAAAAGCACAAAGAAGGCGCAATATGTGCGATCCTTATGGAAAAAACCCAATTTTTGGCCTTCCCAGAGGCTAAAAAAGGTGTTGTTAACTCTGCAAGGCTGCGCAAGTCTGCGCACTGGCCCAATAATAATGCAAATCCCTCGGGGCTATCAGAAAAAAAAGTTTATTGTGTAGAAAGTCTGCGATTTTGTCGATAAGGTGGGAATTTCAGTTTTGAGAGGGCTGGGATGGGTCCCTCAAAAAAGTGCTGATTTTGGTGCAACGGCCCCAGCACAAAAGCACCCCAGATCCCGTTGCGGCACCAAAAAACATTCCATTTGCCACTATTTTAATCGCATTTTGCGATACTAACACATGCTGCACTTTTTCAGGGCTTGAATTAGCCCCAAAAAGGAGAAAAAAGCTACTTGGCGCTCTCAGCTGCATGCACAAAGGTCCAAAATGCATCCAATCCCTTTGGAACCATCCGAAAAAAATTCCTTTTGTGCAAAAGCACTAAGAAAGCGCGATATGTGCGATCGTTAGGGAAAAAACCCCATTTTTGGCCTCCCCAGAGACTAAAAAAGCTAACTGGCGCTCTCAGCTGCATGCACAAAGGTCCAAAATGCATTCAATCCCTCTGGGAGCATCCCACAAAAATTCATTTTGTGCAAAAGCACAAAGAAGGCGCGATATGTGCGATCCTTACGGTAAAAACCCCATTTTTGGCCTTCCCAGAGGCTAAAAAAGGTCTTGTTAACTGCGCAAGGCTGCGCAAGTCTGTGCACTGGCCCAATAATAATGCAAATCCCTCGGGGCTATCAGAAAAAAACGTTTATTGTGTTGAACGTCTGCGATTTTGTCGATAAGGTGGGAATTTCAGTTTTGGGATGGGTGGGGTGGGTCCCTCAAAAAAGTGCTGATTTTGGTGCAACGGCCCCAGCACAAAAGCACCCCAGATCCCGTTGCGGCACCAAAAAACCTTCCATTTGGCACTATTTTTATCGAATTTGGCGATACTAAAACATGCTGCACTTTTTCAGCGCTTGAATTAGCCCCAAAAAGCAGAAAAAAGCTACTTGGCGCTCTCAGCTGCATACAGAAAGGTCGAAAATGCATCCAATCCCTCTTGGACCATCCCAAAAAAATTCCTTTTGTGCAAAAGCACAAAGAAGGCGCGATATAGGCGATCCTTAGGGAAAAACCCCATTTTGGGCCTTCCCAGAGGCTAAAAAAGGTGTTCTTAACTGCGCAAGGCTGCGCAAGTCTGCGCACTGGCCCAATAATAATGCACATCAATCGGGGCCATCAGAAAAAAAAGTTTCTTGTGTAGAAAGTCTGCGATTTTGTCGATAAAGTGGGAATTTCAGTTTTGAGAGGGGTGGGGTGGGTCCCTCAAAAAAGTGCTGATTTTGGTGCAACGGCTCCAGCACAAAAGCACCCCAGATCCCGTTGTGGCACAAAAACACAGTCCACTTGGCACTATTTTTATCGAATTTGGCGATACTAAAAAGTGCTGCACTTTTTCAGGGCTTGAATTAGCCCCAAAAAGCAGAAAAAAGCTACTTGGCGCCCTCACCTGCATGCACAAAGGTCCAAAATGCATCCAATCCCTTTGGGACCATCCGAAAAAAATTCCTTTTGTGCAAAAGCACAAAGAAAGCGCGATATGTGCGATCCTTAGGGAAAAAACCCCATTTCTGGCCTCCCCAGAGGCTAAAAACGCTAAATGGCGCTCACAGTTGCATGCACAAAGGTCCAAAATGCATTCAATCCCTCTGGGAGCATCCAAAAAAAATTCCTTTTGTGCAAAGGCACAAAGAAGGCGCGATATGTGCGATCCTTAGGGAAAAAACCCCATTTTTGGCCTTCCCAGAGGCTAAAAAAGGTGTTGTTAACTGCGCAAGGCTGTGCAAGTCTGAGCACTGGCCCAATAATAATGCAAATCCCTCGGGGCTATCAGAAAAAAAAGTTTATTCTGTAGAAAGTCTGCGATTTGGTCGATGAGGTAGGAATTTCAGTTTTGAGAAGGGTGGGGGGGTCCCTCAAAAAAGTGCTGATTTTGGTGCAACGGCCCCAGCACAAAAGCACCCAAGATCCCGTTGCGGCACCTAAAAACATTCCATTTGGCACTATTTTATCGAATTTGGCGATACTAAAACATGCTGCACTTTTTCAGGGCTTGAATTAGCCCCAAAAAGCAGAAAAAAGCTACTTGGCGCTCTCAGCTGCATCCACAAAGGTCCAAAATGCATCCAATCCCTTTGGGCCATCCGAAAAAAATTCCTTTTGTGCAAAAGCACAAAGAAAGCGCGATATGTGCGATCCTTAGAGAAAAACCCCATTTATGGCCACCCCAGAGTCTAAAAAAGCTAACTGGCGCTCTCAGCTGCATGCACAAAGGTCCAAAATGAATTCAATCCCTCTGGGACCATCCCAAAAAAATTCCTTTTGTGCAAAGGCACAAAGGGGGCGCGATATGTGCGATCTTTAGGGAAAAAACCCCATTTTTGGCCGGCCCAGAGGCTATACAAGCTAACTGGCGCTCTCAGCTGCATGCACCAAGGTCCAAAATGCATTCAATCCGTCTGGGACCATCCCAAAAAAATTCCTTTTGTGCAAAGGCACAAAGAAGGCGCGATATGTGCGATCCTTAGGGAAAAAACCCCATTTTTGGCCTTCCCAGAGGCTAAAAAAGGTGTTGTTAACTGCGCAAGGCTGTGCAAGTCTGAGCAATGGCCCAATAATAATGCAAATCCCTCGGGGCTATCAGAAAAAAAAGTTTATTCTGTAGAAAGTCTGCGATTTTGTCGATGAGGTGGGAATTTCAGTTTTGAGAAGGGTGGGGTGGGTCCCTCAAAAAAGTGCTGATTTTGGTGCAACGGCCCCAGCCCAAAAGCACCCAAGATCCCGTTGCGGCACCAAAAAACAGTCCATTTGGCACTATTTTTTCGAATTTGGCGATACTAAAACATGCTGCACTTTTTCAGGGCTTGAATTAGCCCCAAAAAGCAGAAAAAAGCTACTTGGCGCTCTCAGCTGCATCCACAAAGGTCCAAAATGCATCCAATCCCTTTGGGCCATCCGAAAAAGATTCCTTTTGTGCAAAAGCACAAAGAAAGCGCGATATGTGCGATCCTTAGAGAAAAACCCCATTTATGGCCACCCCAGAGTCTAAAAAAGCTAACTGGCGCTCTCAGCTGCATGCACAAAGGTCCAAAATGCATTCAATCCGTCTGGGACCATCCCAAAGAAATTCCTTTTGTGCAAAAGCACAAAGAAGGCGCGATATGTGCGATCCTTAGGGAAAAAACCCCATTTTTGGCCTTCCCAGAGGCTAAAAAAGGTGTTCTTAACTGCGCAAGGCTGCGCAAGTCTGCGCACTGGCCCAATAATAATGCACATCAATCGGGGCCATCAGAAAAAAAAGTTTCTTGTGTAGAAAGTCTGCGATTTTGTCGATAAAGTGGGAATTTCAGTTTTGAGAGGGGTGGGGTGGGTCCCTCAAAAAAGTGCTGATTTTGGTGCAACGGCTCCAGCACAAAAGCACCCCAGATCCCGTTGTGGCACAAAAACACAGTCCACTTGGCACTATTTTTATCGAATTTGGCGATACTAAAAAGTGCTGCACTTTTTCAGGGCTTGAATTAGCCCCAAAAAGCAGAAAAAAGCTACTTGGCGCCCTCACCTGCATGCACAAAGGTCCAAAATGCATCCAATCCCTTTGGGACCATCCGAAAAAAATTCCTTTTGTGCAAAAGCACAAAGAAAGCGCGATATGTGCGATCCTTAGGGAAAAAACCCCATTTCTGGCCTCCCCAGAGGCTAAAAACGCTAAATGGCGCTCACAGTTGCATGCACAATGGTCCAAAATGCATTCAATCCCTCTGGGAGCATCCAAAAAAAATTCCTTTTGTGCAAAGGCACAAAGAAGGCGCGATATGTGCGATCCTTAGGGAAAAAACCCCATTTTTGGCCTTCCCAGAGGCTAAAAAAGGTGTTGTTAACTGCGCAAGGCTGTGCAAGTCTGAGCACTGGCCCAATAATAATGCAAATCCCTCGGGGCTATCAGAAAAAAAAGTTTATTCTGTAGAAAGTCTGCGATTTGGTCGATGAGGTAGGAATTTCAGTTTTGAGAAGGGTGGGGGGGTCCCTCAAAAAAGTGCTGATTTTGGTGCAACGGCCCCAGCACAAAAGCACCCAAGATCCCGTTGCGGCACCTAAAAACATTCCATTTGGCACTATTTTATCGAATTTGGCGATACTAAAACATGCTGCACTTTTTCAGGGCTTGAATTAGCCCCAAAAAGCAGAAAAAAGCTACTTGGCGCTCTCAGCTGCATCCACAAAGGTCCAAAATGCATCCAATCCCTTTGGGCCATCCGAAAAAAATTCCTTTTGTGCAAAAGCACAAAGAAAGCGCGATATGTGCGATCCTTAGAGAAAAACCCCATTTATGGCCACCCCAGAGTCTAAAAAAGCTAACTGGCGCTCTCAGCTGCATGCACAAAGGTCCAAAATGAATTCAATCCCTCTGGGACCATCCCAAAAAAATTCCTTTTGTGCAAAGGCACAAAGGGGGCGCGATATGTGCGATCTTTAGGGAAAAAACCCCATTTTTGGCCGGCCCAGAGGCTATACAAGCTAACTGGCGCTCTCAGCTGCATGCACCAAGGTCCAAAATGCATTCAATCCGTCTGGGACCATCCCAAAAAAATTCCTTTTGTGCAAAGGCACAAAGAAGGCGCGATATGTGCGATCCTTAGGGAAAAAACCCCATTTTTGGCCTTCCCAGAGGCTAAAAAAGGTGTTGTTAACTGCGCAAGGCTGTGCAAGTCTGAGCAATGGCCCAATAATAATGCAAATCCCTCGGGGCTATCAGAAAAAAAAGTTTATTCTGTAGAAAGTCTGCGATTTTGTCGATGAGGTGGGAATTTCAGTTTTGAGAAGGGTGGGGTGGGTCCCTCAAAAAAGTGCTGATTTTGGTGCAACGGCCCCAGCCCAAAAGCACCCAAGATCCCGTTGCGGCACCAAAAAACAGTCCATTTGGCACTATTTTTTCGAATTTGGCGATACTAAAACATGCTGCACTTTTTCAGGGCTTGAATTAGCCCCAAAAAGCAGAAAAAAGCTACTTGGCGCTCTCAGCTGCATCCACAAAGGTCCAAAATGCATCCAATCCCTTTGGGCCATCCGAAAAAGATTCCTTTTGTGCAAAAGCACAAAGAAAGCGCGATATGTGCGATCCTTAGAGAAAAACCCCATTTATGGCCACCCCAGAGTCTAAAAAAGCTAACTGGCGCTCTCAGCTGCATGCACAAAGGTCCAAAATGCATTCAATCCGTCTGGGACCATCCCAAAGAAATTCCTTTTGTGCAAAAGCACAAAGAAGGCGCGATATGTGCGATCCTTAGGGAAAAAACCCCATTTTTGGCCTTCCCAGAGGCTAAAAAAGGTGTTCTTAACTGCGCAAGGCTGCGCAAGTCTGCGCACTGGCCCAATAATAATGCAGATCCCTCGGGGCTATCAGAAAAAAAAGTTTATTGTGTAGATAGTCTGCGATTTTGTCGATAAGGTGGGAATTTCAGTTTTGAGATGGGTGGGGTGGGTCCCTCAAAAAAGTGCTGATTTTGGTGCAACGGCCCCAGCACAAAAGCACCCCAGATCCCGTTCCGGCACCAAAAAACATTCCATTTGGCACTATTTTTATCGAATTCTGCGACACTAAAACATGCTGCACTTTTTCAGGGCTTGAATTAGCCCCATAAACCAGAAAAAAGCAACTTGGCGCTCTCAGCTGCATGCACAAAGGTCCAAAATGCATCCAATCCCTTTGGGACCATCCGCAAAAAAATTCCTTTTGTGCAAAAGCACAAAGAAAGCGCGATATGTGCGATCCTTAGAGAAAAACCCCATTTATGGCCACCCCAGAGGCTAAAAAAGCTAACTGGCGCTCTCAGCTGCATGCACAAAGGTCCAAAATGAATTCAATCCCTCTGGGACCATCCCAAAAAAATTCCTTTTTTGCAAAAGCACAAAGAAGGCGAGATATGTGCGATCTTTAGGGAAAAAACCCCATTTTTGGCCTCCCCGGAGGCTATAAAAGCTAACTGGCGCTCTCAGCTGCATGCACAAAGGTCCAAAATGCATTCAATCCCTCTGGGACCATCCCAAAAAAATTCCTTTTGTGCGAAAGCACAAAGAAGGCGCGATATGTGCGATCCTTAGGGAAGAAAACCCATTTTTGGCCTTCCCAGAGGCTAAAAAAGGTGTTGTTAACTGCGCAAGGCTGCGCAAGTCTGCGCACTGGCCCAATAATAATGCAAATCCCTCGGGGCTATCAGAAAAAAAAGTTTATTCTGTAGATAGTCTGCGATTTTGTCGATAAGGTGGGAATTTCAGTTTTGAGACGGGTGGGGTGCGTCCCTCAAAAAAGTGCTGATTTTGGTGCAACGGCCCCAGCACAAAAGCACCCCAGATCCCGTTCCGGCACCAAAAAACATTCCATTTGGCACTATTTTTATCGAATTTGGCGATACTAAAACATGCTGCACTTTTTCAGGGCTTAAATTAGCCCCAAAAAGCAGAAAAAAAGCTACTTGGCGCTCTCAGCTGCATGCAGAAAGGTCCAAAATGCATCAGATCCCTCTGGGACCATCCCAAAAAAATTCCTTTTGTGCAAAAGCACAAAGAAGGTGCGATATGTGCGATCCTTAGGGAAAAAACCCCATTTTTGGCCTTCCCAGAGGCTAAAAAGGGTGTTCTTAACTGTGCAAGGCTGCGCAAGTCTGCGCACTGGCCCAATAATAATGCAAATCCCTCGGGGCCATCAGAAAAAAAACTTTATTGTGTAGAAAGTCTGCGATTTTGTCGATAACGTGGGAATTTCAGTTTTGAGAGGGGTGGGGTGGGTCCCTCAAGAAAGTGCTGATTTTGGTGCAACGGCCCCAGCACAAAAGCACCCCAGATCCCGTTGCGGCACCAAAAAACATTCCATTTGGCACTATTTTTATCGAATTTGGCGATACTAAAACATGCTGCACTTTTTCAGGGCTTGAATTAGCCCCAAAAAGCAGAAAAAAGCTACTTGGCGCTCTCAGCTGCATGCACAAAGGTCCAAAATGCATCCAATCCCTTTGGGACCATCCGAAAGAAATTCCTTTTTTGCAAAAGCACAAAGAAAGCGCGACATGTGCGATCCTTAGGGAAAAACTCCATTTTTGGCCTTCCCAGAGGCTAAAAAAGGTCTTGTTAACTGCGTTAGACTTCGCAAGTCTGCGCAAGGCTGCGCAAGTCTGCGCACTGGCCCAATAATAATGGAAATCCCTCGGGGCTATCAGAAAAAAAAAGTTTATTGTGTAGAAAGTCTGCGATTTTGTCGATAAGGTGGGAATTTCAGTTTTGAGAGGGGTGGGGTGGGTCCCTCAAAAAAGTGCTGATTTTGGTGCAATGGCCCCAGCACAAAAGCACCCAAGATCCCGTTGCGGCACCAAAAAACATTCCATTTTGCACTATTTTTATCGAATTTGGCGATACTAACACATACTGCACTTTTTCAGAGCTTGAATTAGCCCCAAAAAGCAGAAAAAAGCTACTTGGCGCTCTCAGCTGCATCCACAAAGGTCCAAAATGCATCCAATCCCTTTGGGACCATCCGAAAAAAATTCCTTTTGTGCAAAAGCACAAAGAAAGCGCGATATGTGCGATCCTTAGGGAAAAAACCCCATTTTTGGCCTCCCCAGAGGCTAAAAAAGCTAACTGGCGCTCTCACCTGCATGCACTAAAGATCCAACATGCATTCAATCCCTCTGGGACCATCAGAAAAAAATTCCTTTTGTCCAAAAGCACAAAGAAGGCGCGATATGTGCGATCCTTAGGGAAAAACCCCCATTTTTGGCCTTCCCAGAGGCTAAAAATAGTCTTGTTAACTGCGCAAGGCTGCGCAAGTCTGTGCACTGGCCCAATAATAATGGAAATCCCTCGGGGCTATCAGAACAAAAAGTTTATTGTGTAGAAAGTCTGCGATTTTGTCGATAAGGTGGGAATTACAGTTTTGAGAGGGGTGGGGTGGTTCCCTCAAAAAAGTGCTGATTTTGGTGCAACGGCCCCAGCACAAAAGCACCCCAGATCCCGTTGAGGCACCAAAAAACAATCCGTTTGGCACTATTTTTATCGAATTTGGCGATACTAAAACATGCTGCACTTTTTCAGGGCTTGAATTAGCCCCAAAAAGTAGAAAAAAGCAACTTGGCGCTCTCAGCTGCATGCACAAAGGTCCAAAATGCATCCAATCCCTTTGGGACCATCCGAAGGAAAATTCCTTTTGTGCAAAAGCACAAAGAAAGTGCGATATGTGCGACCCTTAGGGAAAAACCCCATTTCTGGCCTCCCCAGAGGCTAAAAACGCTAACTGGCGCCCTCAGCTGCATGCAAAAAGGTCCAAAATGCATTCAATCCCTCTGGGACCATCCCAAAAAAATTCCTTTTGTCCAAAAGCACAAAGAAGGCGCGATATGTGCGATCCTTAGCGAAAAACCCCCATTTTTGGCGTTCCCAGAGGCTAAACAAGGTGTTGTTAACTGCGCAACGCTGCACAAGTCTGCGCACTGGCCCAATAATAATGCAAATCCCTCGGGGCTATCAGAAAAAAAGTTTATTGTGTAGAAACCCTGCGATTTTGTCGATAAGGTGGGAATTTCAGTTTTGAGACGGGTGGAGTGGGTCCCTCAAAAAAGTGCTCATTTTGGTGCAACGGCCCCAGCACAAAAGCACCCCAGATCCCGTTGCGGCACCAAAAAACATTCCATTTGGCACTATTTTTATCGAATTTGGCGATACTATAACATGCTGCACTTTTTCAGGGCTTGAATTAGCCCCAAAAAGCAGAAACAAGCTACTTGGCGCTCTCAGCTGCAAGCACAAAGGTCCAAAATGCATCCAATCCCTTTGGGACCATCCGAAAAAAATTCCTTTTGTGCAAAAGCACAAAGAAAGCGCGATATGTGCGATCCTTAGGGAAAAACCCCATTTTTGGCCTCCCCAGAGGCTAAAAAAGCTAACTGGCGCTCTCAGCTGCATGCACAAAGGTCCAAAGTGCATTCAATCCCTCTGGGAGCATCCGAAAAAAATTCCTTTTGTGCAAAAGCACAAAGAAGGCGCGATATGTGCGATCCTTAGCGAAAAACCCCCATTTTTGGCCTTCCCAGAGGCTAAACAAGGTGTTGTTAACTGCGCAACGCTGCACAAGTCTGCGCACTGGCCCAATAATAATGCAAATCCCTCGGGGCTATCAGAAAAAAAGTTTATTGTGTAGAAACCCTGCGATTTTCTCGATAAGGTGGGAATTTCAGTTTTGAGACGGGTGGAGTGGGTCCCTCGAAAAAGTGCTGATTTTGGTGCAACGGCCCCAGCACAAAAGCACCCCAGATCCCGTTGCGGCACCAAAAAACATTCCATTTGGCACTATTTTTATCGAATTTGGCGATACTATAACATGCTGCACTTTTTCAGGGCTTGAATTAGCCCCAAAAAGCAGAAACAAGCTACTTGGCGCTCTCAGCTGCAAGCACAAAGGTCCAAAATGCATCCAATCCCTTTGGGACCATCCGAAAAAAATTCCTTTTGTGCAAAAGCACAAAGAAAGCGCGATATGTGCGATCCTTAGCGAAAAACCCCATTTTTGGCCTCCCCAGAGGCTAAAAAAGCTAACTGGCGCTCTCAGCTGCGTGCACAAAGGTCCAAAGTGCATTCAATCCCTCTGGGAGCATCCGAAAAAAATTCCTTTTGTGCAAAAGCACAAAGAAGGCGCGATATGTGCGATCCTTAGGGAAAAACCCCATTTTTGGTCTTCCCAGAGGCTAAAAATGGTGTTGTTAACTGCGCAAGGCTGCGCAAGTCTGCGCACTGGCCCAATAATAATGCAAATCCCTCGGGGCTATCAGACAAAAAAAGTTTAATGTGTAGAAAGTCTGCGATTTTGTCGATAAGGTGGGAATTTCAGTTTTGAGAGGGGTGGGGTGGGTCCCTCAAAAAAGTGCTGATTTTGGTGCAACGGCCCCAGCACAAAAGCACCCCAGATCCCGTTGCGGCACCAAAAAACATTCCATTTGGCACTATTTTTATCGAATTTGGCGATACTAAAACATGCTGCACTTTTTCAGGGCTTGAGTTAGCCCCAAAAACAAGAAAAAAGCTACTTGGCGCTCTCAGCTGCATGCACAAAGGTCCAAAATGCATCCAATCCCTTTGGGACCATCCGAAAAAAATTCCTTTTTTGCAAAAGCACAAAGAAAGCGCGATCTGTGCGATCCTTAGGGAAAAAAAACCCATTTTTGGCCTCCCCAGAGGCTAAAAAAGCTAACTGGCGCTCTCAGCTGCATGCAAAGAGGTCCAAAATGCATTCAATCCCTCTGGCACCATCCCAAAAAAATTCCTTTTGTGCAAAGGCACAAAGAAGGAGCGATATGTGCGATCCTTAGGGAAAAACCCCCATTTTTGGCCTTTCCAGAGGCTAAAAAAGGTGTTGTTAACTGCGCAAGGCTGCGCAAGTCTGCGCACTGGCCCAATAATAATGCAAATCCCTCGGGGCTATCAGAAAAAAAGTTTATTGTGTAGAAAGTCTGCGATTTTGTCGATAAGGTGGGAATTTCAGTTTTGAGAGGGGTGGGGTGGGTCCCTCAAAAAAGTGCTGATTTTGGTGCAACGGCCCCAGCACAAAAGCACCCCAGATCCCGTTGCGGTACCAAAAAACATTCCATTTTGCACTATTTTTATCGAATTTGGCGATACTAAAACATAATGCACTTTTTCAGAGCTTGAATTAGCCCCAAAAAGTAGAAAAAAGCTACTTGGCGCTCTCAGCTACATCCACAAAGGTCCAAAATGCATCCAATCCCTTTGGGACCATCCGAAAAAAATTCCTTTTGTGCAAAAGCACAAAGAAAGCGCGATATGTGCGATCCTTAGGGAAAAAACCCCATTTTTGGCCTCCCCAGAGGCTAAAAAAGCTAACTGGCGCTCTCAGCTGCATGCACTAAAGGTCCAACATGTATTCAATCCCTCTGGGACCATCCGAGAAAACTTCCTTTTCTCCAAAAGCACAAAGAAGGCGCGATATGTTCGATCCTTAGGGAAAAACCCCATTTTTGGCCTTCCCAGAGGCTAAAAATGGTGTTGTTAACTGTGCAAGGCTGCGCAAGTCTGCGCACTGGCCCAATAATAATGCAAATCCCTCGGGGCTATCAGACAAAAAAAGTTTAATGTGTAGAAAGTCTGCGATTTTGTCGATAAGGTGGGAATTTCAGTTTTGAGAGGGGTGGGGTGGGTCCCTCAAAAAAGTGCTGATTTTGGTGCAACGGCCCCAGCACAAAAGCACCCCAGATCCCGTTGCGGCACCAAAAAACATTCCATTTGGCACTATTTTTATCGAATTTGGCGATACTAAAACATGCTGCACTTTTTCAGGGCTTGAGTTAGCCCCAAAAACAAGAAAAAAGCTACTTGGCGCTCTCAGCTGCATGCACAAAGGTCCAAAATGCATCCAATCCCTTTGGGACCATCCGAAAAAAATTCCTTTTTTGCAAAAGCACAAAGAAAGCGCGATCTGTGCGATCCTTAGGGAAAAAAAACCCATTTTTGGCCTCCCCAGAGGCTAAAAAAGCTAACTGGCGCTCTCAGCTGCATGCAAAGAGGTCCAAAATGCATTCAATCCCTCTGGCACCATCCCAAAAAAATTCCTTTTGTGCAAAAGCACAAAGAAGGAGCGATATGTGCGATCCTTAGGGAAAAACCCCCATTTTTGGCCTTTCCAGAGGCTAAAAAAGGTGTTGTTAACTCCGCAAGGCTGCGCAAGTCTGCGCACTGGCCCAATAATAATGCAAATCCCTCGGGGCTATCAGAAAAAATGTTTATTGTGTAGAAAGTCTGCGATTTTGTCGGTAAGGTGGGAATTTCAGTTTTGAGAGGGGTGGGGTGGGTCCCTCAAAAAAGTGCTGATTTTGGTGCAAAGGCCCCAGCACAAAAGCACCCCAGATCCCGTTGCAGCACCAAAAAACATTCCATTTGGCACTATTTTTATCGCATTTGGCCATACTAAAACATGCTGCACTTTTTCAGGGCTTGAATTAGCACAAAAAGCAGAAAAAAGCTACTTGGCGCTCTCAGCTGCATGCACAAAGGTCCAAAATGCATAAAATCTCTTTGGGACCATCCGAAAAAAATTCCTTTTTTCCAAAAGCACAAAGAAAGCGCGATATGTGCGATCCTTAGGGAAAAAACCCCATTTTTGTCCTCCCCAGAGGCTAAAAAAGCTAACTGGCGCTCTCAGCTGCATGCACAAGGGTCCAAAATGCATTCAATCCGTCTGGGACCATCCCAAAAAAATTCCTTTTGTGCAAAAGCACAAAGAAGGCGCGATATGTGCGATCATTAGGGAAAAAACCCCATTTTTGGCCTTCCCAGAAGCTAAAAAAGGTCTTGTTAACTGCGCAAGGCTGCGCATGGCTGCGCACTGGCCCAATAATAATGCAAATCCCTCGGGGCTATCAGAAAAAAAAATTTATTGTGTAGAAGGTCTGCGATTTTGTCGCTAAGGTGGGAATTTCAGTTTTGAGAGGGGTGGAGTGGGTCCCTCAGAAAAGTGCTGATTTTGGTGCAACGGCCCCAGCACAAAAGCACCCCAGATCCCGTTGCGGCACCAAAAAACATTCCATTTGGCACTATTTTTATCGAATTTGGCGATACTAAAACATGCTGCACTTTTTCAGGGCTTGAATTACCCCAAAAAGCAGAAAAACGCTACTTGGCGCTCTCAGCTGCATGCACAAAGGTCCAAAATGCATCCAATCCCTTTGGGACCATCCGAAAAAAATTCCTTTTGTGCAAAAGCACAAAAAAAGCGCGATATGTGCGATCCTTAGGGGAAAACCCCATTTTTGGCCTCCCCAGAGGCTAAAAAAGCTAAGTGGCGCTCTCAGTTGCATGCACAAAGGTCCAAAATGCATTCAATCCCTCGGGGACCATCCCAAAAAAATTCATTTTGTGCAAAAGCACAAAGAAGGCGCGATATGTGCGATCCTTAGGGAAAAACCCCATTTTTGGCCTTCCCGGAGGCTAAAAAAGGTCTTGTTAACTGCGTTAGTCTGCGCAAGTCTGCGCAAGGCTGCTCAAGTCTGCGCACTGGCCCAATAATAATGGAAATCCCTCGGGGCTATCAGAAAAAAAAGTTTATTGTGTAGAAAGTCTGCGATTTTGTCGATAAGGTGGGAATTTCAGTTTTGAGAGGGGTGGGGTGGGTCCCTCAAAAAAAGTGCTGATTTTGGTGCAATGGCCCCAGCACAAAAGCACCCCTGATCCCCTTGCGGCACCACAAAACATTCCATTTTGCACTATTTTTATCGAATTTGGCGATACTAAAACATGCTGCACTTTTTCAGGGCTTGAATTAGCCCCAAAAAGCAGAAAAAAGCTACTTGGCGCTCTCAGCTGCATGCACAAAGGTCCAAAATGCATCCAATCCCTTTGGGACCATCCGAAAAAAATTCCTCTTGTGCAAAAGCACAAAGAAAGCGCGATATGTGCGATCCTTAGGGAAAAAACCCCATTTTTGGCCTCCCCAGAGGCTAAAAAAGCTAACTGGCGCTCTCCCCTGCATGCACAAAGGTCCAAAATGCATCCAATCCCTCTGGGAGCATCCGAAAAAAATTCCTTTTGTGCAAAAGCACAAAGAAGGCGCGATATATGCGATCCTTAGGGAAAAAACCCCATTTTTGGCCTTCCCAGAGGCTAAAAAAGGTGTTGTTAAGTGCGCAAGGCTGCACAAGTCTGCGCACTGGCCCAATAATAATGCAAATCCCTCGTTGCTATCATAAAAAAAGTTTATTGTGTAGAAAGTCTGCGATTTTGTCGATAAGGTGGGAATTTCAGTTTTGAGAGGGGTGGGGTGGGTCCCTCAAAAAAGTACTGATTTTGGTGTAACGGCCCCAGCACAAAAGCACCCCAGATCCCGTTGCGGCACTAAAAAACATTCCATTTGGCACTATTTGTATCGAATTTGGCGATACTAAAACATGCTGCACCTTTTCAGATCTTGAATTAGCCCCAAAAAGCAGAAAAAAGCTACTTGGCGCTCTCAGCTGCATGCACAAAGGTCCAAAATGCATCCAATCCCTTTGGGACCATCCGAAAAAAATTCCTTTTGTGCAAAAGCACAAAGAAAGCGCGATATCGGCGATCCTTAGGGAAAAACCCCATTTTTGGCCTCCCCAGAGGCTAAAAAAGCTAACTGGCGCTCTCAGCTGCATGCACAAAGGTCCAAAATGCATTCAATCCCTCTGGGAGCATCCCAAAAAAATTCCTTTTGTGCAAAAGCACAAAGAAGGCGCGATATGTGCGATCCTTAGGGAAAAAAACCCATTTTTGGCCTTCCCAGAGGCTAAAAAAGGTCTTGTTAACTGCGCAAGGCTGCGCAAGTCTGCGCTCTGGCCCAATAATAATGCAAATCCCTCGTTGCTATCAGAAAAAAAGTTTATTGTGTAGAAAGTCTGCGATTTTGTCGATAAGGTGGGAATTTCAGTTTTGAGAGGGGTGGGGTGGGTCCCTCAAAAAAGTGCTGATTTTGGTGCAACGGCCTTAGCACAAAAGCACCCCAGATCCCGTTGCGGCACCAAAAAACATTCCATTTGGCACTATTTGTATCGAATTTGGCGATACTAAAACATGCTGCACCTTTTCAGATCTTGAATTAGCCCCAAAAAGCAGAAAAAAGCTACTTCGCGCTCTCAGCTGCATGCACAAAGGTCCAAAATGCATCCAATCCCTCTGGGACGATCCGAAAAAAATTCCTTTTGTGCAAAAGCACAAAGAAAGCGCGATATGTGCGATCCTTATTGAAAAAACCCCATTTCTGGCCTCCCCAGAGGCTAAAAAGGCTAACTGGCGCTCTCAGCTGCATGCACAAAGGTCCCAAATGCATTCAATCCCTCTGGGACCATCCCAAAAAAATTCCTTTTGTGCAAAAGCACAAAGAAGGCGCGATATGTGCGATCCTTAGGGGAAAAACCCCATTTTTGGGCTTCCCAGAGGCTAAAAAAGGTGTTGTTAACTACGCAAGGCTGCGCAAGTCTGCGCACTGGCCCAATAATAATGCAAATCCCTCGGGGCTATCAGAAAAAAAAAGCTTATTGTGTAGAAAGTCTGCGATTTTGTCGATAAGGTGGGAATTTCAGTTTTGAGAGGGGTGGGGTGGGTCCCTCAAAAAAGTGCTGATTTTGGTGCAACGGCCCCAGCACAAAAGCACCCCAGATCCCGTTGCGGCACCAAAAAACATTCCATTTGGCACTATGTTTATCGAATTTGGCGATACTAAAACATGCTGCACTTTTTCAGGGCTTGAATTAGCCCCAAAAAGCAGAAAAAAGCTACTTGGCGCTCTCAGCTGCATGCACAAAGGTCCAAAATGCATCCAATCCTCTTGGGACCATCCGAAAAAAATTCCTTTTGTGCAAAAGCACAAAGAAAGCGCGATATGTGCGATCCTTAGGGAAAAAACCCCATTTTTGGCCTCCCCAGAGGCTAAAAAAGGTAACTGGCGCTCTCAGCTGCATGCACAAAGGTCCAAAATGCATCCAATCCCTTTGGGACCATCCGAAAAAAATTCCTTTTGTGCAAAAGCACAAAGAAAGCGCGATTTCTCTTTTCCTATTTTCGTTGGAAAGCAGGCTTAAGGTGTTGTACATAAGATGTCTTTCCTTTCAAACTAGCTCTGAACTGAACAACGACACAAGACGTCGTTAATAGAAAAACATCTGTTACGTGCTTTGGGTGATGCCGCTAATTAATTTAGAACGAGTTTTAGTGAAATCGACTACTGCATGCATGTACCGTGGTAACGAAGTTTTGGGTGCACCGGGTGACTTTGGGGAATTAGGTTTAATTTTTTTTTCAAATAAGCTATTTCTGTCTTCCTACGTTAACTTCTTTAAGGACTGAGCGAAGATTCTCAGTAGATTGGGTTCGATGAGTACTTTGAAATCTGTGCAACTTAAAAAAGCGCACGTTGGTTGCGTGACATACCCGAGACTGAGCTTTTACCTGATGAGCAGGGCAAAGCCGCAAAGGGGCTTTTAAAAATATATTCTCTGTTGGTTTTCCAAGAAGGAGCACAGTTAATGAACGCTATTTTCATTTTATTACTATGGCTAGATTAAAATACAAAGTCAGGCATGAAAATTTCCTGTTCGGTCTTAAAATTCTTTTTTTCGTTTTGTTGGGGTGAGGGTGGGGAGGGGCTGGGGCTATAGGTTTCGAGGAAAGAAGTTTTAGAGAACACTGAATCGACTGATTGTATCGATTCCTGGCATTCAAAGACTTTCAAATAAGGCAGCGGTGATACCTTAAACCTCCTTTTTATTTTTACCTGGTTCTTGTTCGTATTTACGTGCTAGTGTACATTTAACGCACAAACACTTATTTACGGAGAATAGCCATTAATAATAAATCAAATTTCGTACTGGTTCTCAGGGAATAAATTTAATGATCTGCAAGGTTGTTAAGAGTTTCGTCCTGTGGCAGAAAATACAACCCACTACGGGCTTAACTTGGATGACTTTTTATGAGTCTTTGGTTTTCCGCTTTCGATGCTCAATGGGCACCAACGATAAACGACTCTACTCGACCGACAATGTAGTGCGTGCAATCTTTTTTTAAAGCTTCCAACAGTGGAGAAAACTACAAAACGGTTAACTGGGGGGTTCAACGTTCTATTCAACACCGATCAACGCTTTTAATTTTTTTATAACAAATTTGGCCTTCCAGCTTAATGATGTTTCACAACTTTGCCAACTTTTCTTTTGTTCTCAGGTGTGCCACTCTGTACAATGTGTGTGTAACATTGATTCAACTTTTTCTATGTTCTCAGGTGTGATCAAAAGTACTGAATTCGTTTGCCCACCTTGTTCAGCATCGCAGAACAAAGTTGTGTTCAAGATTGTTGAATAATTTTGAATGAGTTTGGCCGAGTCATAAAGTTTGCAAACGAAAAACGCAACGAGCGTGAGCCAACAAAATGAGGGCGCAGCCGGGGTTGAAGGCTAAGAGAAGGGGGAAGTTTGAATCCTTAATCCCCCAACATGAAAAGGCTTCCCCTTAAGTAGGTTTCCAACCCCCCCCCCCCCCACCCATCGCCCCCATCCTCGCGAAAGTGGGTCGGTTAAGCAAAAGGGAAAGATAATTCCAAGGCAATAATTCCAAGCGAGCCTTGATTAAAAATTAAGTCCTCAAAAACTGTCATTTTACAGCGACCCGCTGTCACTCTTAAAGGTGTTCGAAGACCTTGATACGAGGGTGACTTAGATGTCCAAGTCACCTCAAGATGTCTTTAAAGAATATTAAAACACACGAGGAAAGGGTGCAGCCACGGACTAAGTATTTCTAATCGGAGCCTTTTGGGTCTGTGAAATCTAGTTTTCGGAAAATCGAGAACCTGCAAATTCCTTTCCGATCCGCTTTTATAATTGCTGAACAAAGCTTTATCACATGCAGGTGGCTGGCTTGAATGTTGTGTGATGTTGTAAAGCAAAAGGTTTCACTTCCGCATAAATTGATACATTAAATTTGGGTTAACGCTTTATTTGAAAATCCTTTTATGCCAAGAATCATTCACTTATACTATCACTTTCACCCGAGCACTTACAATCAGTCGATTTAGTATTCTCTTAAACGTCTTTTCAAACACCTTTAGCCCAAACCCCGCCCCACCCTAAACAAAAAGAAAGAAAACATTCTCAGACCGAAAAGGAGATTTTCATGTCCAACTTTGTATTTTAATCCAGCCATAGTTCATTAACTGTGCTACCTCCTGGAAAACCAACAGAGAATATATTTTTTGAATCCCTTCGCCCTGCCCACCAGAAAAAAGGTCTAGGGTTAATGTCACGCAACCAACGTACGTTTATCAGTTTCACTCATTTTTAAGTGCTCATCTGAAACCAATCTACTGAGAATCTTCGCTCAGTCCTTAAATTAATAAACGTAGGATGACAAGAATAGCTTATTTGAAAAAACAATTTAACCGGCTTATTCCCCAAAGTCACCCGATGCACCCAAAATTTCGTTACCGCGGTACATGCATGCAGTTATCGATTTCACTAAAACTCGTTCTGACTGAATTAATTAGCGGCATCATCCAAAGCACGCAACAGATGTTTTTGTATTAACGACTTCTTGTTTCGGTGTTCAGTTCAGAGCTAGTTTCAAAGGAAAGGCATCTTTTGTACAACACCTTAAGCCTGTTTTCTGACGAAAATAGGAAAAGAGAACCCTCACATCAGAAAAGGCGGATGTTCGGTGAAACGGCATGGCAAGTTGCGATATCCTGTCAAGTTTCCTTGCAGTTTGCTTGAATTTTATCATGAACAAGGACCACAGCTCTCATCTGTGATACAGCAACATGAAGGTTAGAGGATTTTGTGTTAAAATCGGTTGTTGGCTGATCAAAACCTGCCGTAAACGTGAAGTTGTTTGTGTATGTGTACACTGAGTTAATTAGGCTGACTTTTCTGATCGCTTGAGTCAACGCATTTTGTCCAACTTTAAAATTCTATAACATCGCGTCAATAAATTTCCCCAAAAATCCTGTTAGGAAGGAAAAGGACATCCCTTCTCCTCTTGAAATCCAGATTCTTGACGAATAATATTCCGTACCACGTACTTTTTTTAGGGCTTAAACGTGATATACTTTTTATCTGGTCAAAGGTATGTCGGGTAAATTTAATTAGAGCTCGTAAATAAATGAGAAGAAATTGCTGAAACTGCTTTTGACATATTTAAACATCGCTCTACAAGTCTGGTTAATTTTTATTGCTCTGGAATGCATCATTTTGTCACACGAAGCTTCGAGATTTGCCTCAAATTTTGAGCTTCAAAAGCGGTATTTTGAGCGAATTCCGTTAATATCGATTTTCTTGAAAATAAATCGATATTTAGCCAAACGAACTATGCAGTGATTTGTTTCACATTAAGGTCTACCTAACACAAGAATATGAGCGGAATTGAGTTTTGAGCTGTTGCCAAAATATTTTGAAAATGTTTGATTTTGGCAACATTCGCTCTTAAGGGCTTCTTGCATTTCCCTCGTGATGTTAGGCTTGGGCGGTTGAGCCTGTTGAAGGATGTTGTTAACAGATCTCCCTACGGTGTCTGCTTGTTCTGAGTCAAGCGTTCTCATGGCAGATTCAACTTTGGCAACTATTTCAGTGGCTGAAATGTTAGTTGGTGTTACTGCGAAATTCAACCCTTTCTCTAGCAATGATACCTCAGCATCGCTGAGGGGCCGTGACGATAAGTTAATAACCCATTCATTTTTGTCGACTCGAGGTGTTTGGTCAGCATGAGGCGTTTTAGAAACAGAAGCCTGTTTCTGTTGTACAAGTTTCAGAAACGTGCATCGTTGCCGATCTTTTGTGGCAGTAAATACTCTTTGGATATTAACTCTGATCTTTTCAAGCATTTCACTGGCCTCGTCTGCCGTGAGGGCGGCTGTTATGCCCCTGGCAGTGGATTTAGTTTCTCTTTTCGCATCTCCCTTAGCTCTCTGAGTGAGTCGTATTCTCTCCCTAAGGAACCTCATAGAGGCTAGTTCGGCTACTCTGCGAGCGCCTTTAGTTGGAACTGGTGGTTAGATCGAATTGTATCGCGGAATAATGTGGCTCTTAATACACCTTGTAAGAAAGGTGAGATGGTTGTTGTAGCGAGCGAGCTTACGTGAGGAACGCTCGTGGCGACGAATCAGCCTTAGGGCTGTGCGCACATATTTCAGTCCAATATCATGTGTTTATTGTTCATCGTGGTGTAAGATAGACAAGATGAACGTTTATTCGTTTGTTTCACGATGGAATCGCTTTGAGTTGTTGATCGCGACGTTTCGACTGCAATGATGCTAGTCTTCATCAAAAAGGTGTATCAGAGGTTCTTCGCCGCTGCCTAAAACAACAAGGTGTATGCACCGTCTTCAAATCAGACACAACTCTTAGGTCTCACTTAGTGCGACCGAAAGACGCCCTTGAACCAACTAAACAAGACGGTGTCGTCTATAAGATTCCTTGTGAGTGCGGCAAAGTATACATCGGGGAAACAGGGAGAGCGATGCAAGACAGGATAAAAGAACACGACAGAGATATACGGCTTGCTCGTACGCAAACCTCCGCAGTTTCGGAGCACGCTAACAAAACGGGGCATCTTCCTATTTGAAAAGAAGTTAAGTTTATTGATCGTGACCTTCATCCTAACAACATCAATAGAGATAGTGGAATCGAAATTCCCGAAGCTTGGATACCTACGATCAAAAAGCACAACAGCCGATCAACCACAAAGCGGACCTGTGAGGGAACAACATCTAATAGTCGGAATAATAATGAGGATCGAAATGCACCAATAGCAGCGAACCAACATGCTGCAAATAGCGACACGTAAGCAATTGACCTCATCGCCTGATGAAGACTAGCAGTATTGCAGTCGAAACGTGCGATCAATAACTCAAAGCGATTCCATCGTCATACAAACTGATAAACGTTCATCTTTCCTATCTTACACTACTATGAACAATAAACACATCTTTAATGACAGTTCCAGGCTATTTTAAATAAAGTTGGGTTCATTCATTATGTGACTGTTCTTCAGATGGTTTTTAGTTGAAGTTTACCCATAAACGGGTTTTTTTTATTAGGGAACAGTCAATGGCTGTGAAAGGATAGCTATCAGAGCTTTTATTGCCACTTACTGTCTCTTACATGTAGGTTTCACTTAAACTTTTGTTTAAAACGTCAAATTTCTAAATAAATAAAAATGTCTTAAGCTATCTGCAAGCTCACTTTCGAGAGCATAGTTAGCGATAGCCAGCATAAACTGAGAAAGCTTTTGCCACCAGCATTTTCCACACGATTCAACCTAAGGCGCCCGCGCACGTATAGTCTCCCGCATTGTAAGACTAATAGGTACAAGAATAGGTTTTTGTTGGCTTCATGTCATCAAGCTGTTAAATCTTGAATGTTTTCATTAGATCATAAGTGTTTTTAATTGTAGCTTGGATGATACCCTTTTTCTACTTAAATCTTATTTTTAAATGTATTTACCTTCATCATAGTATAGATTTTTTCATTTCATATGTACAGTAATACACAATTCAGCCACATACGGCTGTGACGTATTTTTAATAAAGTATCTATCTATCTATCTATCTATCTATCTATCTATCTATCCATCTATTTATCTATCTATCTATCTATCTATCTATCTATCTATCTATCTATCTATCAAGCTCGCTTGGAGTTTCCGTTTAAAAGTTATTGATATCATACTTACAATGAACTTTTCAGTCTCTTCTTTTGAGGGACTAGTAGGTTAAAAATGTCTGGTCGCAGAGGCAAAGTCGCTGGCTACTTGCATCCAGAATTTGTTTACAGGTTCATTGTGCATGCTAGAATATGTTTTCTTCATTTCACTTGGTCCCAAATCATCGTATATCTCCTCCAAAAATGAGTGCAGTGATTCTTGATTCAGCATAAATGTACGTTTAGCCATATTAAAAGTCTGCCATGAATTACTTACTGAGGAAAATCCAGATGATCCTGAAACATCCTGCTGTGTCTGCCACATTTCATTTTTGGTTCAGTTTAGCTGGAATAAGCAAATAATGCACAGTGATTGTGGTTGATTATTTGCCCGCTTATTTTGGCACGTCAAATGACCCAGCTACAAACTGGGACAAGTCTATGCATAGTGGAGGAGCTAAAAATGTCCAACTTTCACTCTGTCATACATTCAGTACACTGAAATTCCCTCGTGAAAGGTTGTTTTCTTTTAAAGGAAATCCTCAAGCGAACAGACCGCTTTACTAACCACAATTGCGTTATTTACGCCAGGGGGTTATCCCCTCAAGCGGTAATGTGAAGCAATCTGGTTATACGTTAAGGTCAATTAACCACAACTGTGGCCACATATTGTCTCATTGAAATACGAAGTTGGCAAGGTGCTGTTTTGACTAACTGCTCAGTTCTCAAAGTGGAGCCTCATCTAACAAACCCGAGATACAACGCCCTCTGAAATTTATCGAAGACACTGGCCTTCAGAAATACAATTTGGTTGACTACAAACACCGAATATCTTATGGTATTGGCTCCAGCTTGTCCGAATAAGCAGCTCTTGTTTATCCAGGAATATCTTGTACTTAAATATCTGAGATCAGGCTACTCACGCTAGAGAAATGAGCAGAATTTCAAACTTGTTACCTGGATTTCAGTCAAGAGGGCTTAAGTATTACCGGCCAAACGAGAGGTTTCATACAGAAAGTGATATATGGATTTCGAGTAAACAATACAATTGCGTTTCTTCGACAGTGGCCCTATCCCTAAAGTTTATTGTTTTCCGGTGGAAGACTTGCAGACGAGAGCACAGATTTGTTCCTTCGGTGTTCTAAGCTCGTACAATCCCTCGCCCCGATGGAATACTATATCTACAGGGTATATGAGAGCGCTAGCCTTCTCTTGGCACACGTTAATGTCTACTTGAAATTCATAATAATTTGGGCGTGTTTCGAGTTCTTTGAGTCAAGCCAGCCGAGCGTCATTGCCGTTAGCCGTATATTCTTGGGTCAGCATACGAGGCGATGAGCGCGCACATCTCTCCCGGAGATGGCAAATTGTCTTCGGCTTCTTCTCGTTCTTGTTCTTCTTGTTCTTCTGCCTCAGCCTGGCTAAGATTTCTTGAGTTTCCTGCAGCTAGGAGGTTCGTCTAAAATTCATGACTGATCTGTTGAGGTAGCGTGATGCTTATGATCGTCGCTGAGGCTCAGTCTGTCGATCGTAGATGTAAATTTGGGTCCTTAAACTGTACGCGCAAGAAATTCAGCGAGCCTTGCATTAAAAACCCCCGAGTGAAGAAAGTGTTCAACCAAGGCGTGTCTCAATTCACTTATCGCGCAAGCAAAACCAATATTCACTTAAAAGAGCTTCGCTAGGTAGGTGAAAAACAACCCAGCAGACTTGAAAGGCCTACCATGTTTGCTGACAAATACAATAACAATAGTCGTGAGAGTCCTCGCTCGATAGCAGCCTCGGTCTTGAAGGGTTGCTGTATTCCTTAAGGTGATAGCTTAGAAACTCAAACTCCGCGTTTAATTCGACCACATTCGGCCCACACTTTGGAGCGGTCTTATAGCTCTTTTCTATCAACCAGACAGGTCCGTGGTCCGCAAGAATGATCACACTGCCGTCTTCAGGTAAGCGTCTTACTAAATCCGGGACAACTTTCTCTGGCACATCTCTTAGAAAGCTAAGAGATCTGAGTTCTTACCTCGGCCTGAATTGACAGGAAGCAGAAGTAGCATTGTGAAAACCATGTGCACTCGGGCTTTCAACAGACGGTGAGATGCTTCCTCGTACTTGCGGTGACGTTTTCGAGCTAGCTCTTGATACTGGGGCAAGAACAGTCTTACAGATGACATGCTCTTTGTCACGACTTGTACAGTCTCCAGCTGATTTCTCAGTGCGCGAAGTCCGCGAACACCATCAACCTCTTCGTAATCCCGGCGGCTCGCGTCTACATGAAGAAACTTGGAAACGATCACTAATGAATGACTGTAAAAAAATTGGCGGCAGTATTATCCTGGACACGCCTATGGGTCCGTAAATGGTTAGCAAATGTCTCCACTACTGTCATATCATGGATGTGAGCTAGGGTAGGACTTACATTCAACTTGCTCGCTGTGAAACTCGACAAAGTGACAATCTACTCGAGATTTTTTATCCAGGTCGAAGAGGTCATTTTTAGGCTGCACCTATTGTGATTAAACTCGGAAAGATAGAACGTTTGCACCGAGTTGAATTTTTTGACACTTTTGAAACAGGAGGGATGTAATTTTCGTTTCCTTAAAAGAGTTTCCACCTCGTCAACCTCGGGCGTCTCGCTGGTCGTTATCCTGGACACAGGCATCGCCACTGGGGAAATTTACAAAATTGGGCGCAAAAGGTCACCCCATTACACATTTGTCCGGTTGATTTTTCCTACCTTTTTGCTCGATTTCTCTACGTTATTGGTTGAATTTCCTACCGTTTGGTTGATGTTCCTACCTTCTTTCGTTCTTGCCTTTCTGGTTGATATTTTGACCAACTTGGTTGTTGTTCCTAAATTTTTTGGCCGATTTTTCCTACCTTTCTGGTAGATTTTCCATCGTTCCTGCTTGACTTTTGACACCTTGCATTGGTTGATCCTGTTATCTATAATTTGTGTTTGATATTTCTACCTTTGTGTTTGACATTTTCTACCTTCGTGATTGAATTTTCTACCCCCCTTGGTTGATTTTCCTACCTTTTTGCTGGACTTTCCTACCAACTTGCTTGATTTTCCTACCTTTTTGGTTGTTTATTTTTTCTACCAAATTCGTTGCTTTTCATACCAACTTGGTTGATTTTCCTCACTTATTACTGGCCGAGCAATCAAGAAAACCTTATCTTCTTCGCTGCGTCCAAAGAACACTAACAACGAGCCTCTCTTAATATGAAAGGAAAAGGATTCTAAAAGGAAAAGGACTGCTGTCAAAGGCAATGATATTGCAGCCCTGTATTCAGTTTAACGTATCTGCTTACTAAATAAATCAGAATTTCTTGGTTTACATCCACACCAACACAGCACCACAGTTTCTTTACAAACAACCTTTTTAAACCCAATTTTAGACCTTCGTGCAGTAGAGGAATTTAAGATAAGGGTAAGCCAGTCCAGATGAGGTCCCCATGGGCGTACAACTTGACTTATCTAATTAGTAATTTTGTACATCAACTATAAAATAATAGGTGCAAAATTTGGGGAAAAACGAATAACTGAGTTTAAAAAAGTGAGCTAGTTTGCTTGCTTCCGTTATGAACATAAACGTAAATTGACATCACGTTGATTTAAATGTGTCATTTTTCTCTGTCTCCCTTGCATATATTACTCTTTCTTTTGTTGTCACCAGAAGAATAAAATTGCGTAAAACCTATTTGATTGGGTTCAGTCTGGGATTTATAATTGACACACTACTAAAACAGTATAAGCAGGCAGAAAGTCATTTACGATATGATGCTCTCGAGTTTTTAGGTAAAAACACAGGCGATAATAAAGCCATGCTACAATAAAAAATATCATGCCATCATTGTCAAATTCAAATCTCGCGGAATGAACAGTGCTTATAAAAACGTGCTCAGATTTTAAGCTGACTAAATAATGTCATATTAATTCGATGGCACAGGCGTTTTTGAAGACGTTTGTTTAAATTAAAAGCATACTAACATCTTTTCTTTGCAACTGCTTCTTTTCTAAAAGTACATCACGTATTAGACTTGTACTTTCCAGCGAACGAAAGACAAAACCTAACTACCGGAGGGAAGCAATTTGCAATCGCACGAGAAAGTTGGCTGCGGGGAAAAAAGCTCCAAGCAAATTTTCGACATTTTCGGCCATTCGCTCGAAACAAGCGTCTATGTCAATCGGTCGTTTTGGTAGAAAGGCAACCTCCGAATCTTCAGAAATGTCCTTTTTTCTCGTGTTTGTCTCTCTTCTAAACAGCCGCACTCTGACTGGCTATCTGACTATCCAAACAGTACACAAGCCTACAAAAGCTTCAATGCGTAATTTTCAGGGAGGGGTGGGTTAGTGTAACTTGAACAACCGGCGCAGACATGTTAGGAGATGGGCTTCGATTTTCTGGTAATTTTAGACGTATTTCTCGATTAGTGCAGTTGATAGTTGATCTTATAACTCCTGATTCGTGAATTTAGCACGATTGTGACACGTAAAATGTCTTCTCATAAACTGAAAGTAAGCGTGTTGCAGGAATCTGGTTTAAAAACTGCCTGAAACAAGGTTACAGCCCTCCTCCTGCCCTACCCTTTGCAACCCTCTTGCATGACGCTAGCTTTCCACATAACTTACACGTCATTTGAAAGTAATGATTATGATAACAAATTTTCCAGTCATTTCCTAGGTTAGTTAAGGCCTATGATTCCGTCAGCTCTTAATTTTTTTTGCCTCCAACAAGACAACAAAAGGTTTCAATGAACAATATCGATTGCTTTTTTATATTTATTTAATTCAAGGCATTTCTCCATAACAGCTCTTCATTTCACAGTTAATAAACCATGTCGGTTATGAATTCCTTTACTTTATGTTGGGGTAAGCCTTGAGTATGCAGAAACAACGAAAGGTGTTTAATTGTGTATGTAAAACTATCCAGCAGAAATCTTGGTTTGACGTTATTCTGCCATAGTGTGTGAAAGTAAACCAGAAAATTGTACACAGCTGTGGTGCTTTTAACATAATTTGTAAGCCTTTTAATAGCCTTTGTAAATTAACACCTGCAAGGTTGAACAATTAGTCCCTTGACCAAATATATTCATTTTATTCCAATTTCAGGCCAACCCTCACCTCGGCCAATTAAAACTTGCGCTTAAGTTGTAACGGGAACAGGATCAGGTCAAAAGCTTTCAAGAAAAGTTTATAAAGAATAAGTTTGCAAAGGTGCATTGACTTAACTTCAACAGCACTCTCTTGCTTAATTAAGGCACCTTCCCTCAAGATTATGCTAACTTTACCGAAAAACCAAAAACATTCTAGTCCTTTTTTAGCTTCAGTCCTTTTTTGAAATGAAGGAAAACTATTTTATTTATTTTTATTCTTATTTGATTTTTAAGTTTTGCTTCCTATGTTTAGTAACGGCGTGTAAACTCTTAATTCTCAATACTTTATGAAAACAACATTGACGTCACTGAGGGGTCGCCACTTAAGACGAAATTGCCACGACATTGTGTCGTCAACCAACATTTGCAATGTATTGTTGATATTTTTCACTTTTTAGTTCTTATTTCATCTTCTCTTTCTTTTGCAAATCGTTTTCTGGTATTTTTCAAGGAAATATAACCTCATGTGGTCTTTGCACTTCTCCAAGTTCTTTCTTTTCATACTTTTTTCCCACTAGGGATAAAGAAACAGTATCTTCCTGAGACTTAAGTGGAAAGACACAAGAGCTCTTCGTGGGGCACTCCCCAGCGGTTGGCTGACGAAGTCTTTCTGCGGTTATCGTAGAGTAACCAACACAGTTCATTATCGCTATGACACAACAAAGCAGCAACATTTTCTGAGGAATTGTTCTCTCCTTTTTCTTATAACATTTTCCAAACGAACACAACGTCATACAACTCAACTCAAGCGATGCTATCGAATATCTTAGCAACTACCTATCTTTGTCTTCTTCGAAAGATATTTTTGACCTTCTCATAGCACTTCTCAAAGTTCTTTCTTGCCACGATTTCCTGTAGCTTTGGATTCGAAAAGAAGATCGTCTTAATTCCCTCTTTGGTTGGTCTTGTTTTGAATTCCCAGAAGGTGTCCTCGATAAGTGTGACATCGTCCTCGTGCCAAGCCTCTCTTCGTGATCTACAGGTGGAACTTGACATCTCCCTCTCATGCTCAAAAAACTGGCACGTGGTTAGAGCACTTAAATTGCCCGTGGATCCGTAAGTCTGCGAATCTGATGCCTTTACTCTTTCTGCATCTTGCTGGCTGCGATCGTCATGTTTATCATCCTCTGGCTCTTCTTCAAGGCCAAGTCTCTTTCTGATGATGTTGTGGCTTTCCAGCGCAACTCTCGTTCGAGCTCCCGTCATGTAATACTTGTCGGCTGTAGACTGTTTATGGCACATGTGGCTATGAACCTTGCGCTTGTCGATGGGGTCGGCATCATGGAGAGTAGAGACTGTCATTTTTCTGAGGGCAGTACTGGTGTACTTCTTTCCCTTTGCCTTTCTCCACCAATCGCTGATTCGTCTTCCGATGGTTCCATCCTGGAAGCTAAGACCAGCGCAGGTAATGAACAACGTATTCTCCTTCTCTACAGCAAAATGCGTGCGTACGTGCTTAACGTAGGTCGCGATCGTCTCGTGCAGGGCCTTTTTCATAGAAATGGGGGCTGGACCTGCTTTGGAGTTTTTGTGGCGTGCAACGTACATGACAAAACCACCCTCACCGTTTGACTCGGCGCTTTCGAAATCGCAAACAGTGGCTGTTTCCATGGGACCCGGTCTTTGCCCGTTTTCCAATTCCAGGCGCACTATTAAATAGTCGCGGATAGCGATGAATTCCTTATCAGTCACTTGTCTAGCTTTGCACAGTCTGAGTAGCTCTTCAGCCTTTTTTACCGGCTCCGTCTTGTAAATATCTTTGATATCTGCAGGAGAAATGGCGTTACGAGAATCTTCCAGGATTTTCTGCCATCTGTCGCATTCGTAGATTCGGGAAATGGAGGACCCCCACGTCTTCACACGTTGAATCAAAGGTTGAAGTTTGGCTTTTTTCTCCTTCCCGATGTTTGGCAGGCCTTCCATCTCTCGATCGTAGGCATCATGGAGAAACTCTAAGAACTTTACCACTGATGTTAGATAAGATTTGATGGTCCCTGGTCTCTTCTTCTTGGCATCTAAGATTGGTGTCGCCCATTGTTTACATATTTGGATGCCGCCTTCCTTGAAGAGGCAATTTATGCTCTCGTGGCCAGGGTCAAGGTCTTCCAGAATTTTTCGCACGTTCTGGGCATGCGAAACAGCATGTCTTAACTTAAGATGTCCCCCATTTAGGCACTGTAGATGATCACAGAAAAGAAGAAGAAATTGATCGCGAACATTAGTTGCTCGCTTTGTCTTAGTATAAAATTTCAACCAAGTTTCTCCTGTTTTACACTCTAAGTCCTCTTCCAAGTCTTCGTCTTCATTGTCGTTTGATTCTGGACAACGTTCTTCTGCAGGGTAAAAGCGATTTTCTTCTCCAGTAAACTTTAAAGATCTTTTTTGCTTCTGTGGAGTTGGTTGGGCGATATCTTCCTCCACACCGTGTTCTGTTATCGTAAATTCTTGGTTACTACTGTTCTCCGACCTAAGTCGCTCGTCTAACGGGGAGGTAAGGGCCTCTGATGGCGTTTTCTTCTTTATGGGCACGAAGTTATCCTGGAAATCCTTCCTTCCTTTCCTCTTTCTTGCATTGCTTTTGACAATAGGCAGATCCCATTTAATTCCTTCGGTCTGTCCCATGAAATTCCTGGCTTTCCTGAGAATATAATGATAATTAGAAGTGCCTTTTTTCATGTGGTGTACATTCTTTAGGTGTGTACTAAGATATGTCACTACCTTTTCACACAAGGGGCAAATTTTTTTGCGTCTCCCGCGGTACGTCCTAACGTCGTCTCCAACAAACTCCACTCGACTTTTTCCTCTTGTCCTGTCAGCGTGTTTCGCCATCTCTACCAGTGGAACAACCCTTGCCATTGGAAGGTTCTGATTCCTTTGACAATGCATCTTTATAATATGACGATCTAGATGCGTCTGCCACGAGTGACATATTGGACATTCAAGAGGCCTGTAGTGCTTCTGAAAGTTCCGAACATTATACACCCTTTTCCTGTCCTTGTCCCTTTTGGACTGGGTTTTTTCTGCCCTTCCATTTATCTTCGATCTAGCGTTGGTCTTCTCATTTTGAGTTGTGGGGGATGGCTCCACCACTGATTCTTCCTGCTTGTCCTTATCTTCTTCACCTTGCTCTTCTTCATTTCTTTCAGTGCTTGTAGAGACACTTGGTAATTCGATCTGCGTCGACGACGCCATTATCTTTGCAACATCTTTACTTGCTCTATTTCACTATAAATGAGCAAATGTACCCCCGTAAAATTACAGCCTTCTTGGAATTATTTTAACAGGACATTCTGAGAGGTGTTAGATCTATAACTGTGGGATATCCACCAATGAAAATAAGAGTACCCACGCGGCAGCTACCCCTAGAATACTTGAGAAAATTAGATCGTAGACCGAATGACTTTCAACTAAAATCTCAATGCAAAGCCTTAAGCATTTTAAGGTTTAGGTCAAGCAAGAAAACCGGTTCCCTAACAAAAACCTCTATCTTTGTATTCAACAACAACAACAACAACAACAACCATTTTATTTTTGCCAATCGTATTCATCGACCTGATAGACATAAAATGTACCTGGAAAAGAATTTCAAAGGTAATTAATTCGAATTCTTTTCGAATTCATTATCATAATAATGTTCCCTAAATGTTCACTTGACGGAGCACTTGGTCAAGACTATAGTTTTTATGAACTTGTAAGGCTCCAACACAATTTTTTGGATTTCAACAAATATTCAGGAAAAATTGCTAGTACTTTACACTTGGAATGAACGTCCTTCGTTCCTTTGAAAATATTTCAAAGAAAAGGAGCCGTGTAGCAACTTTTACAAAGTTACACATCATTCCAAACGTGAGTGTAACGACTACAATGCCTTCTTCGATTTTGCTAAAGATTATTGGTTCGAAAAAAACTTCAGCGACAGCTTAAAATTTTTACTGCCCGTATTCGAACAAGATAAATAGCCCCATCTTTTTGCATTTTGCATTTCCATAAAGTAGAGACTGGATTTTACCACTGGATGACACTGCTGATGAGGTAATGCCACAACAGGGCTCAGAACAGTGCAATGGACAGAAGAAAACAAAGAATTCATTGCATAGTCCAGCCACGTTGTCTTACAGTACTTTTTAGGACTTCTTCAATTGTGACTAGTTCTGTAACAGTTAAAGGTTATTGGGTTGCTTTATATTGTAATTTTCAACCTATTTAAACCAATAAATGGAGTTATTAACCAGTTTTACGAGAGATTAAGTTCAACTGGAACATTGTCATCAGCATCCAGGAAAGCAACTCGCAGCTGAAGAAGATGTTAAATGCGCACGAGGATGTCTTTGGGGAAGGGCTGGGTGCACCAAAAGGCACTCAGGCAAAGATTTATGTTTACCCAGGCGCCACACCCAAGTTTGTGAATGCCCGTCCAGTACCTTGCGAACTTAAAGCCAAAGTCGAGCAAGAGTTAGATTGTCTACAGAATGATGGCATAATATCTCCAGTCGGATTTTCTGAGTGGGCGGCACCTATCGTCCCGGTGGTCAAGCAAGACGGTTCAGTGCGCATCTGTGGGGACTACAAGTGTACCGTAAAGCAAGTTTCAAGTTTAGATGACTACCCGATCCCCAAAACGGAGGACTTGCTGGCTACCTTAGGTGATGGGAACAAATTTACAAAACTGGAGATGTCTCAAGCATACCAGCAGTTGCTATTAGATGAAGAGTCAACGAAGTATACCATCATAAACACACATAAGAGACTATATCAGTACAGTAGACTTCCCTTCGAGGTGTCCAGAGTTGAGGCTATCAAGGATGCACCAAAGCCAAAGGATGTCAGCCAGTTACGGGCCTTTCTCGGCATGCTTAACTACTACCATCGGTTTCTACCTGATGTTGCAACTGTCCTAGAGCCCTTACACAAGCTCTTACGAAAAGGATCAAAGTAACAATGGCTGAACGAACAACAAACAGCATTTGAGAAGGTTAAGGAGCTATTGCATCCAGCCCAGCTACTTGTGCACTTTGAACCTCCGAAGAAACTGGTTTTGGTAAGCGATGCTTCCGATTATGGAGTGGGGGCAGTTCTTTCTCACAGGATGCAGGATGGGACTGAACGTCCAGTTGTACGGTGGCCCATAAGGGACACTGCTTCCAGTAAACAAATGACAAATATTTAATAACAGCAGTTACAAGTTAATTATACACTTCAAAGAAAAGAAATCTGCACACTGCAACCAAAATAAATCCGCACATTGCAAATACAATGACTCTGCACACTGCAAACAAAATGAATTCCCTCACTCCAAACAAACTAAATTCACATTCTTTAAACAAAATAAATTCGCACACTACAAACACGATAAATTTCTTCCCTCCAACAAAATAAATTCGCACACTACAAACAAAATAAATTCGCACACTTCAAACAAAATAAATTCGCACACTACAAAAACAATACATCAGCACACTGCAAAAAAAAAAATCTGCACACTGCAAATAAAGTCCAACGCCGCAAATAAAACAGGAAAAAGCTATGCGCACCATTTGTGCGAGTAGGCCTGAGACCTAGTGGTCAGATCTCCCTCGGCCAAACCAGGTATACAAGATGGCCTCTAATCCGTACCGCGGTTCGTGAAGAGGTGTCTCGAATACTTGGACGAGACAATCTACCCTCTACATCAGGGACGCAAGTTGAGCCTACTCGTCGTTCCACAACTGATCGTGATCGCACATCGTAGTCGTCCTCCACAGATCGTACTTTATCCTTCGAGGAATTTTATTGGAAGCGTGAAGATGAACGGCGAGATGGTTTTAAACCTCCTAGGAAAAAAGGGAAAAAGAGCAATTCCACAGCAGCTGTAGCAAAGAAATTGAAAAATGTCGACATTAAAGTAGGTCGGGTGGCTCAGACGGATGATGTGATGAAGGTGCGTCGCGGCAAGATTCAGATAGGAACGGTGAGCTTTTCCCCGAACAAAGAAGAGATAACTCAGACTTGGCGATGATGAAACACGCGACTTTCGATCGGTCTTTCGATGAATCTCTTGAATATGTTTTGCTATACCCTAATTTTAGTGAAGTAAATCATATTCCTGGGACAAAAGACATGTTTACACTGGACGCGTACAGGGACGCACTCGGTAAAGAGTTCAAAAGATTGTTTTTTCACCAGATTCCTCTTGGAGAGTTCAACTCCGATGCAGAAAGCGATAGCGAAGATCAGCATTTCTGTATGTGTGGTTTCTTAGGGGGAGCGTCACTGTACAAAGGCAGCTGAAAGCGCAGCTCAGGTTATTGATAAACATGATGATGATGATGAGAAAATGGCTAAGTGCTGTTGGGATCCCACCGACCTAAATCTAACTTCGGCTGAATTAACTGGTAAGCAACCTCATCCCCGAGGTCTTCTCGCTTTTCAATATGGCGGCGGTTCGGAGAAGACCCTGGCACACAGCAGATCATGTGACCAAAATCTCCAGCGAGGATGGAGATTTATTCAAAATGGAGGCTACGGCAAAAAAGAGTGAGAAGATCTGGGTACGAGATATGGCTAAGGTGAAGATAAACAAAAGGGCGGTGTGCGACACATGTAGACTGCAGACTTGCAGACTTGCAGACCTGCAGACTTACAGACCTGCAGACCTGCAGACTTGCAGACCCGGAGACAGGACTTGGAGTCTTGCAGTTTGCTCAAAACGGCTATAAAAGTTATAAAATGGGGTTGGAAGGCCTACGCGACTCCTACTTCACGTCTTTGTTCGCCCCGCCTTATCTTAGTCTTTTGACCAATTTTACTTCTTGCTTCTTGGGTTTTTTTGTAGTGGGTTTAGTTTGGAGGATTTTTATATGGTGACTGAATTGAGCCGTTACAACTTAGGCGTCGCATTTTTTAAGACTTTGATCTCAAGGTCGTATTACCATATCAGGCTTGTGATTAAGCTTAAAATATAAACCTTGGCGTGGCGTGGCGTGAGCTTAAGCCTTAATAAAACTAGTGATACCAAATATTTATTCTATTCAACTGACATGTTCGTTGACAGTTCTTTCGAAGAAACTGAATTTATTGCTGCTATTGCTATGACTACCAATATCTATAAATAATTCCAGGCGCAAAAAACAAGTTGCTTGGGCAGGCATTTTAGCATACTAACAATATAATTTTGTGGATTTCCATAGCAGTGATAAATAATTTTATACACGTTGGATAGTCAAGTATAAATGTAAATATACAATAACAACATAGGCGATGGGACAGAAGTGAACTATGCTCACAAGCTCAATACTCAGCTAGCTAGTGGGATTTTTTAGAATAGGCATAAGTAGGGTAGTATAAGCCTGACTCAGGACAGCTACCCAGATTACATTTTCAAAAAATCTTGATGATTACTTATCATAACACAGCGACAACACAGGCAATGGCAGAGGGGTGAGCTTGCTAATTCCAAAAAGGGATTGTAACAATATGACAGTTGCTCTGAACTTGTGGTGGTCTGCTTCAATGTTGGTGCTTGAAGGTGGAGTTGAGAACTAGACATCCTGGGCACCCATCTGCCAGCGATGGTGAATAACTTTTCCAATTTTGTGGAAGGCATTCCTGTGGAAGTTGCTGTAACCAGTGTAACTCTTAAAAATGTCAAGGGGCAAGGGATTGATGGTGGTGTAAAGAATATAAGAGACCTTAAATCAACGATTTTGATATTGTTAGCAAGGCCAGTGAAATTTTTCTAGGTAGTGAGGTACAGGCTAACCTCTTTTTTGGGGGGGGGGGGGGGGCAAAACTGTCATGTTTGTTTTGTTTTGTTTTGTTTTGTTTGTTTGTTTGTTTTTTTTTTGTTTAAGGGTGATGGGTAAGGGGTATTAGACCATGAACCCATTGTTACTGTTAGGTTATGACATCATTTCTGAATCATCGTTCTCAGCTCCCTGTTACTTGAGCTTTTTGTCATCATATTCAATTCATTGTCAGTCAAATACAATAAACATTTATATGGCCACTGGAAAATACATTGTGCTGACAGGCCTCTAGCATGTATATAGAGGTTGATAATCATTGGGAAATGCGTGTTGAGTCACTACAATTAATGAAAGCACCCGATTTGATCATATTTCCTGTTGTTCTGTTCACTAATGCACAGATCAATTTGAAACTTCAGCACCCCCAGGCATTCGAACTTTTAAAGATTGGCTCGTCTGGCTTGTTTAAATCCTTAGAAATTCTTGCCCCCTGGGCCAATGTTGTGTTCAAGTGACATACCCTTACGTGTTGGAGTTGCTTGTAAATGCCCCTAACAAAGAACAAACCTTTTTAGTGCAAGCGCCATTCCATGTTGTAACAATTTATTTTACTCAACGCGTTTAGCAACTGAGTCCAAAATGCTATTAATAATGGCAATAATAATTAAAATTTATATAGCGCCTATCCAGATCTGCTCTAGGTGCTTCACAAAAAGGTTAAGAATAAATTGAAAAAGCTAAATTAATGTGTAAACAAAAATTAACCCTACCAGCAATGATAAGCTTTTTTAAAAAGATAGGTCTTTAGTATCAGAGAGGTTGTTGTTCATTTTACATACATAGTCTTTCCATATTCAGTAGCTTTCTTTCTCTCCTTTTTTTCTGAAATCCACTCTTTCCCATTGATTTCAATTTTTGAAAGACTTTCAAACTTCACCCAGATAACTCAAATGATTGAAGTTGTTAAGCAGAATTTTTTTAAACTTGTACGGGAATATTATCCCCAGAACTGGTCTAACAAGCAAAGAGGACTTTATCTATCAGGTGTTAAAATGCTTTATTTCTCTGTTATTTACAGTCTCACAAAATCCTCAGTTGTAGTATTTAATGAGACTTACTGAAGCTAAAGTTTAGAAAACAATGTTGAAAGTGACAAGGCCGTGGAGATCTGCAACTGCACAAGCAAAAATGTAGTGCAAGGAATGGGCACAAATAACCCTAGCCCTAACCCTAACCCTAACCCAAAGCTATGATTATCACTGCCTCCAAAGCAGCACCTGGTATATGCCAGATCAAGCATTAGTTTAACCAGTCCATACAACACTGCTCTTTTTCTTTCACTTTCCCTTTTACTTCGTTATATCGAGGTTGCACTGTGGTCCTAACATACAACAAAAAACAAATCTAGATTACACATGTACACTGCTTTCCAATAAGATAGTATTCTGACTAGTGACAACTGAGTATACTTGTGTAATCTACATCTGTTTTCAGTGCCAAGACGTTAGGGTAACCCTCTGAATAAAATTCAAAGTCTATTAGGGACTGTTCGTTAATTATAACTAAGGAGGGGTTGGTGTTTATTTTTAAGAAAGCGCAACAGAGATCGTAGCCCTGGCAGCCTGGACTTTGAAGGTTTTCTCTCACACCTGAAAAGCGAGCTTCTTATTCTGCGAACAATAGCATCTACAAATAACAATCTGGAACAATTTACAGAAACTTGAGCCGCTGTGTTATAGGGCTAGAGGTCTGTGTGTGTACTTCTGTGTGCGTCCGTCTCTTTGTTGTTAGCTGCGCTAATGTTCTTAGCTAAGCAATTCGTTTACCTACGTTTTTGCCCTGTAGAGTAGTGCAGGATATTGTATTATTTTGTAATTTAGTATTATAAGTTACTGTTTAGTAATAAAGTAACATACGTTATTGTTAAGTATTTCATCGTAAATTTCGCCTGTAGCCTACTAAGTCTGTATCGTTGTAAAACAGTGTAGAGTATTTGTATTACATGTAATTAAGTATTGTACGTTATTGTAAAGTTTTCATTGTATAGTAGCCTGTAGATTTGTAATTGCACTAAATGAAAAAAGACACGTAATAATGGAAATACAGTTATATGTAAATTAAGTAGTGTTCGTCAGTGTAAAGTTTTCATTGTATAGTAGCATGTAGACTTGTAAAAAAAAATCGTAGCCCCCTCCAAATAATTTGAATTCTTAAAAAATACCCCCCCCCCCCAATTTAAAAAATATGTCCTATACAAAAAATTCCCTCCCCTCCCTCCACCCTCGTGCCCCTGCCAACCTACCATCCGCTTACCTGGAAATCTATGATAAACTCTGGTGCCAAATATGCGCTAAAGGTCTTTAAAATCAGGGTGGGAACATAACACAGGGATGTCTGGGGGCATGTTCCCCAAAATTGTGAAATTTAGGTCCTCAAAAATACGATTTCTAGCGTTTTGGGACTCCTGTGCCCGAAAAAGCTGCCACAATAGCTCCACTGATTGAAACACCTATTTGAGTGGTGTCAGATAGTTGTAATTTTAATTAAAGGCCCCCTTCGGAATGAAAACAGAAAAGATAAAAAGTGTACCCCTTTTTTGCCATCACAGAAAAAATGTATCCCCACTTCCAGCTGCTTTTGAAAATTGTACCCCCCTCCCCACTCTGAACACCAGCCCCCCTAGCTATAATAAAGGAACATTCCCTGAAATACTAAAATACCCCTACTTATTCATAAAAAGCACAGTCAACTATTTGGTAAATTACATTTCCGCTTACATACAACTGCAAATATCAAGCTTATGTTTACTGTGAAAATTTATAGCTATGCATTTATGAAAATAACTTAACGTTAAACGTATGTTTAATAAAAGCTTGGAAATATTTGGAAAGGAAATTTCGATATTCTAAAAAGTCCACGACAAATAGTCATTCATTTGCTTGCATGATAGACCGAGCGATTGCAAACACTCTTATTAGGGCATTTAGCGGTTAAATGGGCTAGAATAATACGATGTTTGGTTACAAATTCAAAAGAAAAACTTACGTTCTCTCGAAGACGATTCTACGAAAGCACGAGGACGACAACAATCTCGTTCCTAGAGTCTGCGTTACCCTAGACCAGCGGTCGGGAACGAGGGACTCTGGGATAAAGCGTTTCGGATCGCATTTTCATTGGCTGGAATCTGAGCATGAGCAGTCAGACCGGAAGTGAAAGGAGCCGTAATTCGTACCCAGATTCCCAGATTTGGCCTTCGTTCGTAGAGCCCGTGTTACCTTTTCCAGCGGAATCTTGAGACCAAAATGGCGGACAAAACACCAGTGAAAGAATGAAAGCTTTGCCTGGAGGTGTAGAACTACAGTACGTTTGAAGATGTTGTAATTCCGGCCCTATAAGACATGCGATAGATTTGTTTGGGGAAAAATCTAAGAAGGAGAACCTTTTAAATGTTCTGGAAAAGTTGACCGGATTAGTTTTTGTCTCTGGTGACGGACTTCCGAGAAAAGAAAGTTTATGTAGCAGCTGTTGTAGTCGTGCAAAACACTTTTCTGAATCTGGGAACGAGGTTGTTTAAGGACTTGCGTGTGGCTTCGCACGAAAAACAAGAAAGTCCCTGAGGCTATGGAGAGGGAAAAAGCCAGTGATAGTCCGAAGACAGAAGAACAATGACAATCGAAGAGAGGTAAACATCATGCTATCGAACGGCCGGAATCTCTACGGATAGGCAAAGCCTACAAATTAAGGAAGTTTACCTTAATTTATCCTAAAGAAAGTGTCAATGATATCGCTGTTCAGCAGCTGGAGTCACAGAGCAGAGTTAAAATTCTACCGAAATCATTACAACCTGTACAACCTGCAGCCACTGCAGAACCAAGCAAAGGATTTGGGTATAATTTAAGAGTTTGATGTTGAAAGGGCCTGGATTGAATCTCAAAAAGAAAGAATCCAGCACCAGAAGTCACCTTCCAGGAGGAACTTCAGAGGATCATTCCAAGAGGTTTAAGCCATATGCCTAGTTCTGATGTCCAGTCGCCTGATAATCTCGCCAATCAGACTAAATGTCCTATTTCTAATGTAGGTATGTCCAAATGAATAAGGTTTTGTTTGTTGGTTGGTTTTTGCAGGAATGAAATAAATACGATCATGCATACTATGACAATAATTTTAAAAAGATAGTTGGGAACTGTTACTAATAATATAGGTGACTCTGATTTGACTCTTAAAAATAGTTGAATGACCATTGTAAGTTATTGAATAAAAATGATTTTTTTGGCATGCAGCTCAGCATTCAATACCAGAAAATATTATAAAACTTTAAAAAAAGTTAGGTTTGAAGCATGGTTGCCATCGCTGTTAATAATTAATAATGTATTATAGCAATTTGAACTATATACATTTATATAATTATTAATAGCATTTACAAGAGCAGTAAATTTGGCCATAAATATTATACAGATTGTACAAATGGGAGATCAATTAAATGTTGTGTAGTGAGTACAGAAGCTAATGTGTGACTAAAGTGGCCAATTGATAACGAGTTTATACCTACATGTATAGTCTTATTACTAGCTCATAGATTGAAACTGTAACTCTATTTTCAACAGGTCGCAGTTCTACTGCCCCTACTCAACATACTCAACCCTGCAGTGGCATGGAGATAACATCACCACGAATTGGTGTGTATGATTATTTTTTTATAGCATATGTCTTGTGTTCTGGCAACTGTGCTTAGCTGCAAGAGATAAATTAATCTTTTTTTTGTTACCAGCAGTTAGCAGTGCTGCAGTCAGTACCCAATCCTTCATTGGAGTTGAGACAACATCACTATCAACTGGTATGTGGTTACAAAATTTTTAATAACACTCTAATTCTCCAGATACAAGTTGATGGAACTTGAGGAAAAACCATGCAGGGAGCTCTTTAGACTACAGAAATGGGGTTTTTCAAAGGGAAGGAATCAGTTTTGCTGTTACTTCATCACAAGTCACTTGTGATAGTATAAGCCTGTAGGACAAAACTGATGGGATGATATTGAATTAAAATCAAGTCTCTATTTGAGACCACAAAAATCACTTTGTGTGGTTTTTATACAAATAAACTATTCAATAGCAATTTCATATTAAATACTAATATAATTTACACCTCCCCAGCCATCACAAATTTATCCTTTGAGGCTCGAAGTCCTCCGTGGTATAAATAATGCTTTCACAATTTAAAAAAATTAGCTTGTTCTGTTTGCATAATTTCAAATTCATTTTTTATACATTCCAAACTGTCCCTTTTCTTATACTTCAAACATATAAAATACAGTTAGTCCACAGACTAACACTTACAACTTCAAAGTAACATTAAATATAAGATTAATAACACTGTTTATTGCTGATTGCACTTTCGAAGTAAAATAGAACATTTTTTTGCTAACAACTGAACATTAATTTTCTTTATCTTTTTTTCCCATAGGACAGGTTGTCTTCCTGGTCCTAAGACAATCTGAAGGACAAAGAGGTTATAATGTACTTGGTGTTGGAAAGGTGTCAGATTCTATCACATCCCATTCACCAGATCTTACTCCTGTTTTGGTTGCTTTAATGTTGAATCTAAAGCAGCTGAATTATTCTCTGTTGGTCAAGTTAACCTTGTGGCCAAGAACAGTAGTAGCAGTCTATGGGAAGAGAATCACTGAAGCGCCCCCACTTGTAGAGCCCCCATCCCGTCTCTGCTATTCCTACTAGTTCAACAGAAAACTGGCGAATGAACTATGTACTTCAGGTCATGCAGCTGAGACTGCTTCTGATGCAGTTGAATGACACAGAGACAGCGGGTGATGGGGAAAGAATTCTAAGGAACTGGAAACTTCTCATGAATATTTTAGGGCACAGCCTATGGGCATGAAATGCATGCCTTTGAGGCTATGCATTTTACAACATTTGTCATAGGCCCTTCACAGTGAACACATGGCACATCATATTCTTCCTGGTCAGTTTGTGAACCCCAAAGGTGGGGAGGGCAACGATTTGTGTGGTGCCAATTACCTTTAAATGGAACATGAAGTTGGACAGCCTATTGAGCAGGTAAAGAATACTAAATTTCTGGGCCTATATATAGATGATGAGCTTACATGGAAATATCATATAGACCAAGTCGTAAATAAAATATCAAAAATGACGGGAATAATGGCTAAGGCAAGACATTTCATATCTTTAGAAACCTTACAGACAATTTATAACACTATGGTGTACCCTTACTTAACGTATTGCAATATCATTTGGTCAAGCAGTTATCCTACTAGGCTTAAGTCGATATTTATGATCCAAAAAAAGATAGTTAGAATTATGACATTTTCAAAATACAGTGAGGAATCCAGGCCACTATTCCTCTCATTAAAGATTCATAATATATACGAGTTAAATATATACCAAATGGCGCTCTTCATGTACACATATTTTAATGATAATCTACCGAGTTATTTTACCAATTACTTCAAGATAATTAACAACATACATTGTCATAATACGCGATCTGCCTCAAACATATATATTGACTATAAAAGGACAAATTATGGGAAATTTTCATTAAAATTTAGGGGGGCACAGATATGGAATAAGTTACCAAAGGACCTGAAAATATTAAAATCATACAGCCTGTTTAAAAAAGCAACAAAAGTCTATGTGCAAAATCAGATGTATTTTTAGGTTATAACATTATTATAATATATTATTATTATAATAATATTATTATATTATACAATAAAACCTGACAGCATTACTCTTTAATATTACATCCATCTGCCACTTAAGTTAGATTTTTAACATAAGGGGATCTTCTTAGAAAAGCTCAGCAGAGCTTGCTAAGATCTCCTGCCATTATATTTGAACCTATTGTTAAGTAGCAGAGATATATCAATTTATGTAAATAAAAATATAATGGACAAATTAAAAAAAAAAAAAAAAAAAAGAATGATAAGGGTGTCTGAAAGCAATATGTGGGAACAAAACTCTCAAAGCAGTTCAAAGATCTACTTCTTCTAGTTAACTGTTAAACAAAACATCAAAGCTGTATGACAGGGAAAGCAACATTTCCCCGAGAGTCAGCAAGCCATACTTATGCATGTACAACTGATGACATCAAAGAAATGATTGAACTTATCAGCAGTCAAAAGCCCTTTGAACATCAGCTAGGAAGGAGTCTTCAAAGTTTCCCTTCAATTTCTAAGAGCCCTTAGAAAGCTGGACGTATTTGCTTTGTACTCCTAGTTAACTAGAAACAAGAAATGACTAGCAGCTAATCCATACAACTGTGATGACTCTGGATGTGATGATGCTAATTAAAGTGATGGGGAGGAAGACGAAGAGATGGATAAAGGATTTGTTTAATCTCAGAAAACATAAACATTAATATACATTCCCTAGGGCATTGGCTTTCTTCACTATGTTAGATCAATATTGGTATTACTTTAAATTTGTCAACTGAATAAAATTTATATTTTTAGTCCCACAAAATGAGGAATGTCGCTTGCATGGTGGATCACATATTGCTGATACAGTGTACATTAGTACTTTCCACTCTTACTTACAGTGTAATAGGCACTTCACACCAGTGAGGCAATTTTTGTGGTGGTGGTGGTGGGGGGGGGGGGGTGCAATTAAGCCTAATAAGCATTCAAAAGGTCCCAACAACAACACGAAATTCCAAATGACTCAAACTACAGTTATTTGCTTATTAGTTACCCCTGCTTCCTAAAATTCTCACCGAATTATTACTGTTATTTTGTTTCCCCTGATGGTTCACATTATGGAGATTCTACTGTACATGCCTTCTTGGGAAGGTGTTTCTGAATAATACTGAAAAAATCTGCAGCCATATCTTTACTGTACACTTATAAGATGGATTCCACCTTTTGTACAGAGATAAGGGGCGCTTTCCATTCAACCAAAAAATCCGGTTTGAAATTTCGAAAATTTCATGTGGTGAATGGAACGACATTTTCCGGAAACTTTCCGGCGTGGTTGCACCAGCCCGTTCCAGGCCACTCACGTTCACGAGTTTCGCGCCAAAATACAAAAACAAAGCAAAATAAAAATGGCTGACTACGTGCCACTTTTACTTGCCTTGGAGTTGTTGGATGACTGTGAACTTGAGACTAACGAGTTTTTGGATGAGAACGATGACATAATTTATTTCAGTGTTGTAAGCTGTTACATGAGAAGGAATTTAAATCGAATCCACAACTACTTTGAAAGCACTGTGCCGACATATTTTCCTGACGAGTTTAAGAGTCACTTTCGCATGACAAGGGAAACGTGCGAGTTGTTTGCTCAAGAAATCATGCCCACAGGAAGGATACCACTCGGTAACCCTTCTGGACGACCTGTCATTCCACCTTCGAAACAACTCTTAGCGTTCCTATGGAGCATGGCGAACCAAGAGCCCACACGAGCAGTCGCAGACAGGTTCGACATTACATTGAGTAGTGTGAACCGCGTTCTTCAGCGAGTATCGCAGGCGGCTGTTGATCTGTCAGGCCAATACATCCAATGGCCAAACGGTGAGTTGTATGGCTTGTGAAGTAAAAAAATATAAATTAACTGCTTTGACAACGAAGTTTTTAAAAATTATCTTTCAGCGAATCGAAAGCAGGCTATAAGAACCAGCTTCGAGGACGAAGGGGGATTCCCTGGCGTTATTGGGGTAATTGACGGAACTCATATTCGGATCCGAGCCCCAGAACATGATCCAGATGCATACATCAACAGAAAAAAATTCCATTTATTGAATGTCCAGGTAACAAAAAAGCAATAAGAACGATATTGGTGATGTTGATTGATGATGATGATGATGATGATGATGTATTTTGAAAAGCATTTTAGGGGAGCCAGCGCGCTAGCGCGTCAGCGGAGCTCCATTGCTAAGGAAATTTGGTAACCTATGAAGCCAAAAAATTTTGGTAGTGACGTAATAGTCACGTGACCGTCCGTCCGTACGTCCGTAAATCCGTACGTCCGTCCGTCCGCACCAGAGGGCTACCAATACACTTCATACACTGGATATAACCCTGTGCTGAATCCCGTGTGTTTTTGGCGCGAAATCGCATGTTGACCGGCGTTGTAGCAAAACAAGCAAAGGCAACAAAAGTAAAAAAACAAATTTGTTAATGGAAAAAAAAAGTTCAAAAGAACACTTAGTTGTCTTTTTGGTGGAAGGGGAAAAGTTCAATTAAGGCGAAAGAAATTAGGCGATAAAGTTCAGGCAAAAAGTTCAAATTTGCCTCGTCGGTTCTGTTCAAACTCGGTCGGCACACCGCTTGAGTTCGCAGCTTTTCGCAGCGGTTTCGACGCCAAATACAGCAGAGCTAGTGCTTTTTGGTTTTTTCTGTCCACAACCATGGTTTTTACTGCGTTTCGAACACATTTTGCCAGGAAAAACACCAGCATTCTCATGCTGATAGGCAGCTTGTCACGAAAAAAGAAATAAGTATTAAAATTAACTAGTGAAATAACGTCAAACGCCCATGGCCTAGTGGACTAGTCACTGGCATCGCACGCCGGCGAGCCGGGTTCGACACTCAGGGGGAGCAGGTACTTTTTTTCTTTTTTTTCTTTATTATTATTATTATTATTATTATTATTATTATTATTATTATTATTATTAATTTAACGACTTGAATGAGAGTATTTTCACAAATTAATAACTGCCAGCAAAAACAAAACAAAAAAACACGAAAAACAGACAAAACAAAAAGGGGGGCTCCGCTTTTAGGCTTGGCTAAATCTATATATTAATATCCCTATTGCATTGCTATTTATTTACTTCCTCAGCTTGTTTGTGACGACAATATGATCTTTACTGATGTTCTGGCTGGATGGCCTGGATCAGTTCATGATGCCAGGGTGCTTCGCAATTCTGAGTTGTGGAGATCGGCCCCAAATAAGTTTCATGGAGATACCCATCTCTTAGGAGATGGTGGATACCCTTTGCTCAGGTAGCTAAACAACGCATTCCTGATTTTTAAGATTCACCAGCAGATCTTCAGGTACACTTTACAAGTAGTTGGTGATATGACATTGTTATTCATTAGGGTTTCTTTAAAAGCGCAACTGCCATTTGCCTGTTACGTGCACTCCTGTTATGTGCACTGACAAAATATAATTTTGAGCAATAAGCTGTAAAATAGAATTTTCACCTCCCCACCCCGCCCCAGCCCATAACATTCACTCCAAAATGATAAAAAAGTAGTGTCTTTCAAATGTTGTTTTTTTTAGATGGCTCGTAACTCCTTTCAGAGACAATGGGCATTTGACACCACAACAGAGAAGGTTCAATTCAGTCCTTTCTTCACTGAGGCAGAAAATAGAGAGAGCAATAGGACTTTTAAAGGGGCGATGGAGGAAGCTTCTTTTTCTGGACCATCTGGATTTAAGACTGGCAGTTCATCTCATAATAACTGCTTGTGTACTTCACAACTTTTGCTTACTCCATGATGATTTCTACGATGGTTACCTGGATGACGATGATGGCTTTGATGATCATCATGGAGATGATGGGCACCGCCCAGACGGGAGAGCTGAACAGAAAAGGATCCACCTGATGAACATAGTTTGTCCATGATTACAAGTTTTTCTTCAAAGCCAAAAAGAATTCTTGGGTTGGGAGGGAGGGGGGATCATGGTCTCCTTCCCCCAGGACTCCATAAAACACTGGCCAGTATTCCAAGGCAAGAAAAGCAATTAGCTACCTGTGAGTTTGATCAAAATTCTCTAAATTCAATTTAGATTGGATATGCCAAGTTGTATAAACTCTTAAATGTAAAGAAGATCCTCGCAGTTGTTAACGCAACTTATGCAGTTGCGAAAAGAAAGCCTGAAAAAAATCAGGCTTGCCGGGATTCGAACCCTGACCTCTGCGATACCGGTGCAGCGCTCTAACCAATTGAGCTAACAAGCCAACTGGGAGCTGGTATAAACTCTGCTCACACATTGTCCTTAACAAAGAACTAAACATACACAAGTGACATTATGCCTGTTGTCCAAGCCCAAATAATAGTCCCTTGACTGAATCTCTCGTGAGCTAAAATGTAGTGGATAGAATATTTTACAGTACAAATGGCAACTAAGAAAATCTCTTTCTGCTATCACTACAGGAAATGTTTGTAGGTGAAAATAAAGCTTAGGTATTGCACAATTCTGAACAAAAGTAATCTTCAATGTTAAAGGCAGTTCATATTTCATTAATGTTATCTATAAACAAAGCAAAAATGTAAAAGCTCTGTTGAGATGTGGGGCCAGGTGTGGCTTAGTTGTTATCAAGACCTTTAAAATGGAGGCCTTATAGAAAATGCCAGAGGCATAAAAAATTCAAAGCTCTTGGGTGCTCAATAGAGCTCAATACAGTAGCTTCGTTATTGAACAAAGGTTTCTCTCTTGTGATATGCCCATGTTATAAGTTTGTACCAGAGTTGCTGAATATTTTCTTGCAAAAAGGACGTTTTGTTAAGGAGGAATGTAAATTGTATGTAAAACGTCTCAAATATATCAGTCAATTCCAAGTGGGATCTCCCCTCACATTTAAGGGGAATTTGACTAAAATAGAGGTCTGCCCATTGTGTATTTAACCGTCCAGCTTAAGTAGCACTGGGCCAGAAATGGGCTCTAGATTAACTTTTCAGGGAGCTGTGTAGGGCATTTCAATGAGAAACTGGCCCACATAATGGGGAATTCAGTCACATGTGTTTGCAAAAATTAAATGTCAAGAGCTTTGGCTGGGGTGGGGAGTTGGGGGGAGATCACCCTTGGAATTGAACTTACATAAACAAAACAACAATTGACGACAATTGAAACAACAACTGACCATTTCAATATATTGACATAAAGACAAAGAATCCAAAATAATGGAGACTGAGAGCCTCAGTATTTTAAATATCAACGAAACCTTTACATATGAAATATTTTCCACAGTTTGTCATGGAAAAATGTTTCATGAGATGATAATGAGAGTTACATAACAACAAACAATGGTCTATGCCAAATGGAAATGCAGACCAAAAGAGGGCCCATTTTTATTGTACAAAAACAACTTTTCATGCAAGAGAAATGTTTCCTTGGTGCACTCAAAATGCAGTGAGTGCAAAAGTACAAATGTTTTCTTTCAAATATAAACCTCAAATCTGAAAAGGCATCTTTTACATATCAGAATTTCATGTTCAGTGAAATTCATAGTTACTTCTTCTCTTTAAGATAACTGAGCAAATGACCGAAAAAATCGGTTTTTTCTTTTTGCATAGCTCTTAAGAGACTAATTTTTTCTTCTTCCTCTTTTTCACGCTTCTCCCCGTATTCTTTCAAAAATTGCAACATCTCAGATGCTGAGGAACGCGACTTTCTTTCCCCTGCATTGGAACTAACAGCCGTTTTACCTTTGTCTCTGGAATTAACAGAACCACTTGCATTATCGTCAGAACCATCATCATCATCATCATCCATTTGAGATGAACCTGATAGCGTACTTGAGGATGAGCTGGAGCCAGTATCAAATGTAAACACCGGTGTCACATTGGCATTTGACCTATGCAAGCTTATGCACTCCCCCATTTCCTTGTGGAACTTCTAAGTCTGAGTCGCTCGACCCGTTTGCCTGTTGTTATCTTCGATTTCTTTTTGTTTTGTTTCCAGTTTTTTCCATTTGCTTAAGCATTGTTCCCCAGTTACCCTAAGGTCGGAGTGCTTGTTGAACTCTTCGGCAATTTTGTCAAACACTTTTCTTCGTGATATTCGCCTTTCCCATGAGGTCTTTAAATTTCTGATAGCTCTCGACTAACAACCGAACATTTTTGTCTTCCCATCGCTCAAGCATACGACTTGGTTGACTTGCAGGGGAAGGATGGTACATAATTTGACTGGTTTCACCAGAAATTGGAGAACAATCTTCTACAAATGACATAAACATATAAAGCTTTAAGCACATGAACAATGGCGGGAATAATTTGAAACACAGGGCACATGGGGAAATGCACTCGTGTCAGTGAAATATTATTTTAACTGACAAAACATAAACTTAGCATGCAATACCTGTTGACACTGCACATGGGTGCATCAGTAGCGTCGACAAATCCACTGCTATATACCCACAAAGATAGCACTGAAAGTTTTGCGTGGCGGCCATATTGCAAATAGATACAGACAGAGAGGTACTGGAAACCAGAATCTGTCCAATGGAACGGACATTTCCGATCAGACCGGTCCAACCGGAAAAAGTGGCCCACCTCGAAAGGTGGACCAATTTTTCCGAAAAATTTCCGGTTGGACCGAACCGTTCCATTCAGTTTCGGACCGAAATTTCCGGAAATTTTGGTTGGATGGAAAGCGCCCAAAGTCTGGCAAGTGTTCAAGGACCAAAGAAATCATTTCAATCGGAAACCCACTGGACAGGGCCACATTGCCCACAGTGCTTCTCCCAATATCTTTTTGGAGTTGAAATCTATATTTCTCTATGTCTTGTTTGATTTTAAGTTTGGCTTCAGAAGTAAATAATTGAGAGTTACCCTCATTCTGTTCAGTGAGGGTCATCTCAGACTCATCTTGAACACTGAGTGGCTCAACCTGTTCAGCTGCATGCACAAGCATACAGTTTTCACACTGACAGTGTAACCTGTGAAAGTCACAGCATGTGTGATCTTGAAGTTGATTGTTTGGGGCCTTGTGGTCAAAATAATTTAAGATAATTTTTCTTTTACATTCCTTGGACTGGACATAGGACTTCATATTGGCTTCTGGCATGTTTTTTTACGGACTTTTGGAATGTCATAAGAATAATAATAAGTGTCAGCCCTAGCTGGAAGGCCATTTCTGCCAGCCCTCCCAACCTCGTGTATCTTACCCCAATGTGAACAATTCTGTGAATGTTATTGCAGTCAATCCCAATTCCAAACGCCACAGTCACAAACAACACACGGTGGCTTGATTTCCTATTTACTAGTTCATCTACTGTTCTCCTTCTCTCATGCTCGGGATATTGGGCATGATACACGGTAAAGTCTGTTCTTAATCTTTGCTGAAGGTTCTGCTGAAGAGTGGTATTGGTCTTTGCCCATTTCATTGGAAAGTACAGGAAACAGTCTGAAATTGTTTCTAGATTTCCATAAATAAGAGTGAGGGGCATGTCCAGCCTCTTTGATTTGAGTTCTGCAACAATTGGCTCCAAAATTCTATCCAATTTGTCATCACCCCTATCAGGACGCGCATGTGAGTCGTAAGTCCTGTTTGGACTACACTCAACTGTTACCGGGCCGGACTGTCCTAAGGTAGTCACAATGCCACTTTTTGTAGCTGCTGTTGCTGTGCCTGTAAGTGCCAGTAGTGGCACTCAGCTGATGGGAACAAATTTGTTAGCAGGCTTATTCTTCCATATAATGGACGAAATGTGGCCCTTAACAAAAAACAGAAAAGAAGGTATAAATGTAGATTTGTGTCCCACGTGTTGTTTAATTTGTAATTATGTAATGACTGAAGTACACCATCCCATAAAATGGTTCATTTCCCATCCATCTTTCTCTTTTCATCGGTTGCTCTTTATTCAATCTCTGAAAACATGAGTTGCATGGATGAGAACCTCTCTCTGGGTATTTATGCTTTGTGATTGCTTTCATTTCACAAGCCAGTTATTAACCGGTTTGAATGATAAAAAATGTAGACAGACAGCCTTTATTCATGCACGATAAAAGTAAAAGCTGTACAGTTTTTGGGGTCATATGAAAGATTTTAAAAAATACAAGAAATGCCTGACTAAAAAAACTACTTGTAAGTTATTAGCCAATGAGAATAGGAGCCCTGGCGGACACTCTTAGTGGCAAAAAGGATAATGAAAATGGGAGGGGAGGGCGGGAGAAACTGCTAAGAGAGACCACAGGATGGGTCAGTAAAGGTGAGACGAGATGAAAACAACTATATAAAGATACTACCAACTGCCATGAAACATACCACGGGTGTGCGAGAAAAGAGAGCGAATTCATAATGTATTCTCCTTATATACGCTACGGTGAGACCGCTGACAATAATCTTAAAATGTACATTGTACACATGCCCACTCAGTTACTTCAAGTTTGAAAACAAAGCAACACGACTAGAAGAAAAGATATATTATATGAATACCATTCAAGAACCAAATGAGCCTCGTCCACAACAATGTCTTGCACCCTTTGTTGAAAGTCCTTTGCTTTGAGCATTTTGGCAACATTCTTGTTGTCCACGAAACGAATACTTCAGGGTGCCCAAACATCAAACAACATTTCTTGATATCTTCCGGGATGTTGACTTTTCCTTCCCCTTCTTCTTCTCCCACACTTTGTAAGACACACACATTCAACACTCCTTCCAGTTTTTCACCTGATCTGTCATAAACGCGCTCAAAGGCGAAACTACGATAACAACAGAATCTTGCCCCACAGGTTCACGGCCGCTTCGAATGTAATCAAACATGGAGGGTAAAATCTGATAAGTGATTTTCAGAAAACTGTCGGCAATATCACCAGCACACCTTTTTCTCTACACATATAGCTCTTAAGGCATCGTAATGCTCTTTCATTAGCTCTTTTATCCCTAATTTTTCTACGGAAAACTCAATTGCCTCGTGGAACAGAGACTCCATTTGGTCAAACCGGATGTGCGAATACTTGACTCCTGCGCAGTTTGACCGATCACAGGATTCTTGTTTTCCGGTATACGCTTATCCCAGAGTCCCTCGTTCCCGACCGCTGGTCTAGGGTAACGCGGACTCTGGGAACGAGGTTGTAACTTACAATGGTCATTCAACTATTTTTAAGAGTCAAATCAGAGTCACCTATATTATTAGTAACAGTTCCCAACTATCTTTTTAAAATTATTGTCATAGTATGCATGATCGTATTTATTTCATTCCTGCAAAAACCAACCAACAAACAAAACCTTATTCATTTAGACATACCTACATTAGAAATAGGACATTTAGCCTGATTGGCGAGATTATCAGGCGACTGGACATCAGAACTAGGCATATGGCTTAAACCTCTTGGAATGATCCTCTGAAGTTCCCCCTGGAAGGTGACTTCTGGTGCTGTATTCTTTCTTTTTGAGATTCAATCCAGGCCCTCTCAACATCAAACTCTTAAATTATACCCAAATCCTTTGCTTGGTTCTGCAGTGGCTGCAGGTTGTACAGGTTGTAATGATTTCGGTAGAATTTTAACTCTGCTCTGTGACTCCAGCTGCTGAACAGCGTTATCATTGACACTTTCTTTAGGATAAATTAAGGTAAACTTCCTTAATTTGTAGGCTTTGCCTATCCTTAGAGATTCCGGCCGTTCGATAGCATGATGTTTACCTCTCTTCGATTGTCATTGTTTTTCTGTCTTCGGACTCTCACTGGCTTTTTCCCTCTCCATAGCCTCAGGGACTTTCTTGTTTTTCGTGCGAAACCACACGCAAGTCCTTAAACAACCTCGTTCCCAGATTCAGAAAAGTGTTTTGCACGACTACAACAGCTGCTACATAAACTTTCTTTTCTCGGAAGTCCGTCACCAGAGACAAAAACTAATCCGGTCAACTTTTCCAGAACATTTAAAAGGTTCTCCTTCTTAGATTTTTCCTCAACGAATCTGTCGCATGTCTTATAGGGCCGGAATTACAACATCTTCAAACGTACTGTAGTTCTATACCTCCAGGCAAAGCTTTCACTCTTTCACTGGTGTTTTGTCCGCCATTTTGGTCTCAAGATTCCGCTGGAAAAGGTAACACGGGCTCTACGAACGAAGGCCAAATCTGGGAATCTGGGCACGAATTACGGCTCCTTTCACTTCCGGTCTGACTGCTCATGCTCAGATTCCAGCCAATGAAAATGCGATCCGAAACGCTTTATCCCAGAGTCCCTCGTTCCCGACCGCTGGTCTAGGGTAACGCGGACTCTGGGAACGAGATTAGAACGACAACGTACTTACAAGCCTGCGTAGTGTGTCCTTAGGTGTAGATTTCACTTCCGGTCGTCCTCGTTCTCGTAATCGTCGTGGTTGCTTAAGCTTGCTATTTACCGGTAAACAGTTTGAACCCGGGAGCATCTGTAGTTTGTCTAGTGTGATTGTCCGGGTGAGTAATTTTGAAAAGAACTGTTGTTGGTGACAATGAGTTAAGTTTCGGGAACCTTGAACATAGCCAACTTCAGAGTCATGTAGGGCGTGGATCCATCATTATGTGATATTTATATGTGGTGGTAGTGTGATGTTATGGCTGTGAAGACTCAGTCTATTGTTATTCGTGTATTATAAAGAAAGGGATGGCAGTAATACGCAGTGTACTTTCAATTACATAATTGCTGGTTGTATTCTCATTTGTATGGTTTAAAGCCAGATATGACCAAGACAGAAATGAGAATGATGGACCTTTTATCATAATAATTACTTAAGGCCTCGTTATGTCATGTGGTTCATACAGCCCCTACATGGTCCCTACCAGGGATTCAAAGCCCCAGCCATAATCGAGCTCATGGTGCATGTACCTCGCTACTCTGGGTCTATAGGCCATGACCTCAAGCCAAATACCTATATTCCTGTCCAGGCTTCCCACTCAATAAGTAAGTACATAAACTGTATTAGGTCCTGTCTTTAAACTTTGATGGTGCTAAAAAGAATATTTCCCCATAAATGTCAGAAGGGAATAAAGATATGACAAGTATCTTGCAACTGTTTTTCTTGTTTCAAAATATTCCCGGTAAGTACATGTTTTATCGATTACCCAGAGAATTTGTTACGGCAGCTCAGACCAAATTGTTTGAGGGCTCTGAAGGTGGTGGGGGTTCACCTGTCACAATCGCCTTGTTTTGTGTAGCCTAGAAATTAGATAATTGTTAGGTAAGAACTTCAAATCAGAGCTCGTGTTACATTAATAAGTATTAGAATGAAGCTGACACTACACACTCGCACAGGGAGCCCTCACATCAAGTTAGAATTTTAAAAAATATTCAAGTGTCTGCCCTTTTGAATAATTACGACTGGGTCGAGTTTTGAGAGGACTGGAACCAAGACATGTACACCTTTTGGAAGCCGTTTGGAAAATTCCAATCGCTTGCCGAGTGTAATAGAGTTTACGAACAGTCACCGGATGCTTCTCGGTTCCAGACCTTGTAAAAGTCACTCGATAGCCTTTTTATACTGTTTGAAGCTAGCTCTGATTCCCATCAAGTGACTGTGGAAGGTTGTTACACACTAGTCACAGTCTCTGAAAATAGGCATATTTGATTGAAGGTGACAAATCCAGATTTGTAACCCAGCTTCCTGCTTTTGCTGTTGCTGTTAAATTGTTATCCACAGAAGACTTTCGGTGGCTTACAAGACTGCTGACATGATAGTTTAAGTGATTTCTTGACCATTCACATCATAAAAATATTTGACCAAACTGGGTTTTACAATATATACAGTCATGTAAATCACAACATAGAAACCCCAGGGAATTCCCTTATAAAAGTGATGGGTGTGTTCAGGATAGTTTTGGCACCTCTTAGGGCATTCAGTAATTCAAGAGGTCAATAGGTCCACATGCACAGTCGTAGCTTTTGAGGTACCTTTTTAGGGTATAAATAGAGGTTTATGACAGTCCTTTCTAAAACCTTCGAAAGAATAAAAAGTTTGCAACTGACCGAAATATCACAGATGTAAATTATTGTTAAAATGTCAGGTTATGTTTTGCTTTGGTACCTCTAAGAGGTACAGTTTACTTGGTATAAAATAAATAAACATGTAAAGTATATGTATGAGTGCTAGAAGTGAGCAATACTGCCCTACATAATTTCCCCCCGGCCGTACGGCCTGAAAGAAGAAATTAGAAATGAGAACCAGGATCAAAGAAAAATCTTTGACCCCGGCGGGATCAAAGATGTAGGGCAGTATTGCTCATTTCCAGCACTCATACATATACTTTACATGTTTATTTATTTCATTTCAGAGTGCTAAGCGGTACATCACATTACTTACGATACACAGTTTACTTGGTGCCACGCCCACGAAACAAAATCTTAGGACTTTCTAGGGTTACTTTTAAGATATCCAATGAGCACCACTGTCACTTTTGAATGGAATTTCCACCATCCCCTGGCTAGAAACCCAGAAATATTAGTCTGCAAGCAATTACACCCATGTAATGTTCAAATTTGTTTTAAGGTGAGTGAAAGCCAGCTATCTGCGTGAGTGCATTGTTCAAGTCACTTGCCCAGGTAGTGAGTGCTCTCAAGATTACATGTAAGTTTACATGTAAGCTTCTGAGTTTACAAGTACAGTACTGTTTAGATTAAGTTGTACTGTACATATAAGAATGACCTAGACATTCAACTATTGGTCAACTGCCATCCACTCACTCTTGTGAAATGAGGTTATTTTCAGCCTAGTGTTCCACTGTCTGATAACTTCAACAAAATGCCTTAAAATTCTTCAACTTGCTTCTTTTATTACATGCATTTCTCACGGGAGATGGTTTTGTTCTAGCCTGCGTCAGACAGTCTATATACAATGTACTTGCTTAACACCGGGAAGACTGAGCAACACGTATATGGCACTGAAGAGGGTGCTCATCCTGCCTTCTGAGGGTGAAAATATGAGTTTTGGTTCTTCTTTTAACATATCAAATGCAAGCATTTTAAACAGTTATTATTGCAAAATTGTGCAAGGACTGGGGATGAGCTCAGTTTCAACTTAAATCATTTTTAGACAATCACCCTCTTATGTTCATCTAATCCCCAACATACTACTCTCCAGTTCCTCGTTGTTGACAAAACTTACAACATTTTTTTATATTTCAAGTACTTATCGACAATAGTTTAAAAAAGAACCTGCATGATTTGGTGATTGTTATACCCTGTAAATCTTCTAGCCTTTTGTCAGAAACATAGGAAGGCTGGGGTGTTTATTCAAGGGGATGGGGGCACTTACCGTAAAATCTTTATGTAGCCCCCCCCCCCCCCAAGGTGGGGGGGTTGGTATTCTGAGTAAACGTCTGAATACTAAAGGGAATATTCCCTCCAAACATCACCATTGGCCCGATGTAAGACAAATTCTGATGTCTTGATAGCCTATCTTTCCTTACTGTCTGAGAATAGTTTGTTGGTGTTTTCTAATACTTAAAAAGGAAAAAAATGGAAAACCTGGTTTTCTTGTCTTGCTGTTTTTGTTTAGAAGATTTACCAGTAACGATACCAACATAATTACGCTCATTTAGTGGTTGTTACTTTGTGGTAGAGGCTGTTCCTATGGCAACAGAGCATAAATAAAATGGCAGATATTATGCAACGTTTCATCTTCATTCTTTAACATTTTGAGTTTTCTTCAGTGATAAATTGTTTCCACTAACATTTTGAATACGTCGGGTCCTCCATTTGTATCAGGAAATGCGAAGGGAGAAATCCACTGTTAATTAATTTAGCTTTTTTTGGGTATGCTGACATCATAAAATGTTGGAGAAACCCAGAAAAGGCTACGTTTTCATGTGAGCGAGCGCAGATTACTAAATGAACCTATAGGGAGACACCTATTGGACGCAAACTATTGGCTTGCAAGGACTGTTTTAAAGATGACGTTCCTTTGCAGTGTATTATACCTTGTAACTAATTTTAAGTGGTGTCCCTTATGGGCCACCGTAGAATCTTGCCACGACGCACCTTCCTCATATCATCCGTCTGAGCCACCCGACCTACTTTACAATACAATACAATACAATACAATACTTTATTGACACTCCCCTGGTGGGGCTTTTCAGTTAACAATTTATTTACAAAAAGCGACAAAACATTCTTATAGGTCACAGCTATTTAAAAAGTCAGTAATTAATTTATTTTTCAGCTAAAATTTAAAAGAAGAGATCGATTTTGAGGTTTTGAGAGTACTGTCAAGGTTGTTCCAGATGTTTACTATGCGGTAATAAAATATCCTCTGACCGGTGTTCGATTTTCGTTCAAATGTCGACATTTTTCAATTTCTTTGCTACAGCTGCCGTGGAATTGCTCTCTTTGCATGCGCATAGCGTTTTCCTGTTTTATTTGCGGCGTTGGACTTTTTATTTGCAGAGTGCGGTTTTTTTTATTTGCAGTGTGCGAATTTATTTTGCTTGAAGTGTGCGAATTTATTTTGTTTGGAGTGCGCGAATTTATTTTGTTTGAAGTCTGCGAATTTATTTTGTTTGGAGTAGAGAATTTATTTTCTTTTCAGTGTGCGAATTTATTTTGTTTTTAGTGTGCAAATTTATTTTGTTTTTAGTGTGCGAATTTATTTTGTCTGAAGTGAGCGAATTTATTTTGTTTGCAGTGTACTGAGTCATTTTATTTGCAATGTGCGGATTTATTTTGGTTGCAGTGTGCAGATTTCTCTTCTTTGAAGTGCATAATTAACTTGTAACTGCTATTATTTTAAATATTTGTCATTTTTTTTTACTGAAAGCGGTATCCCTTGTGGGCCACCGTACAGTTGGGTACATCCCCAGATCACTAAACGAAACCGAAAGGAACTACTCCACTTGGAAAAGGGAGCTCGGGCGATAGTATTGAGGTAAAGAAATTTCATCAATTTCTGTACGGACACCCATTCATCATAAAGACGGACCATAAGCCTTTAGAAGGTTTATTGAATGAGAAGAAAGGGATCCCCACCTTGTCAGTACCACGGATTCAGCGGTGGGCACTTACCTTGTCAGCTTACCAGTAAGAAATTTCATACAAGGCCGGCCAGTCAAATTGTACTGCAGACGTCCTGAGTAGGCTACACCTACCGAAAATGCCTGATTCTGTTCCACCTACCGGTGAGACAATATTATTGATGGAGAATTTGCAAGGGACGCCGGTACACAGCAGCCACATCACAGATTGGACCAAGAGGGATCCGATCCTGTCACAGGTGCTGCGCCTCACCCTGCAAGGATGGCCGACGGCAAACAGCAATGAAGAGGTGAACCCCTACTTTAGCAGGAGGACGGAATTGAGTGTAAAAGATGGGTGTGTGATCTGCGAGCAGTTGTACCCCCGCAAGGAAGACCAAAGGTACTCGCAGAACTACACGAGACTCAGCCTGGGGAAGCCCGCATGAAAGCGCTCGCCCGAAGCTATGTTTGGTGGCCAGGCATAGACCAAGATATCGTGAAGGAGGTGAAATGCTGTGAAAAACGCAAATCACACCAAAGTGCTCCAGCAGAAGCTTCTCTGCACCTCTTGGGAGTGGCCAGGTCCCTCATGGTCAAAGTGGCTGGAAGTCCATTGCATGACGTCAACCACGTCTGTTGCTGCAATCGAGAAACTGCGATAAATTTTTGCTATACATGGTCTACTGGCAACCCTCGCGAGTGATAATCGCAGTAGTTTCACTAGCTCCGAACAATTCGAAGAATTCATGAAGAAGAATGGCATCCGACATGTCAAGGTGGCTCCATACCACCCAGCCTCGAATGGTTTGGCGAAGAGGGCTGTACGCACCTTCAAGGAGGGCTACGAGAAGATGGAGGAAGAAAGCGTGCTAACCAAGATATCGCGTTTCCTTCTCAGCTACCGAACCACCCCTCACAGCACAACTGAAGTTTCCCCAGCACAGTTACTTATGAGACGGAAGCTCCACACTCAACTGGATCGTATACTAGCAAGCATAGCAGATCGTTTGAAGGATAAACAGCGTGAGCAGACGACAGCGTACGACTACCATGCTAAGGAGAGGAAAATTCAAGAAGGCCAAGCTGTATGTGTGAAGGATTTCCCAGCCAAGAAGACCTGGTCCCCAGGAAGAGTAGTGACAAAAACTGCTTTTGTGTCAGCTCAGGTCAAGCTGGAGAATGGAACCATTGTACGCCGACATCAAGATCACATTCAAAGTCGTGAACAGAAGGTATCGATGCCTGCAGCCAAGAGCGACATAGTGGCAGAAGTGTCTGTGGTTCTGCCTGAATTTGCCACTGCTGCACCCACGCCTGAATTTTGTGATAGTCCTGAGACACCGAGTCATCACCAGCAGTTCCTGTGGAGGAACCTGTTCTGGGTAGCCCTCAGAGGTCACGCCCAGTGGAGGAATCTGCTCAGGCCAGTCCTCAGAGGTCACGCTCAGTGCGGAAAGGGCTAGACCTGGATATCTGAAGGACTATGTTTGCTAATTTTGAGTCGATCTCGAGCTTAAGGGACTGCATTTCACTAAGAACTCTGACCCTGAACGGGATGGGCTTTGAGTTTAAATGTATTACTTTCTTGTTCCCATTTTGTGTTAAGGTGATTTCTTGTGTATTTTTAATCGTAATGTTGGAGGGGGGAAAACGGGTAACGCGGAGTTACAGTAGAGCGTGTCATTGCCCACATACCACATGGTCCTCACGTGATTTGTAATTCGTGTATCTTCTGTACAAAACAATATGGATTATATGTATCTGTTTTGTTCATTGCTATGTTGTACTGTGGTGAAGGGATAATGGTATGCTGGTTGGGTGCGAAGCTTTATGTTGAAATGTATGAATTATGCTGAAGTGTAGTTTTAATTGTAAAGGTTCAGTGCAGTTCAGCCGCAAAATTATGCCATAATTTAAAAGCATGTTTGGTGTTTGTTTGTTTTCAATCTCGATGGTCTCTAGTTAGAGAACGAAATAGATAAGTTAGTTATCAATAAGCGAAGCAGTTTTCGGTTTAGAGCTATTTTATCCGATAAGCTTCCGAAAACAGTTCTGTGTGTTCCTCAAAGTGCACGAATTTCTTCGCGGCCGTTAAACTTACGATACATTCCTTTCATAATTTTAATACGGGTGCTTGGAAGCTCCCAAAATCCTTTCTTTCGGATAATCTCAGTAAAATGTCAGTGAAACGCCAGTATAAGTTTTAGACTAGACTAATAGTGGTAGTTCCTTTTAGCGTGCTCCGAAACTGCGGAGGTTTGGGTACGAGCAAGCCGTATATCTTTGTCGTGTTCTTTTATCCTGTCTTGCATCGCTCGCCCTGTTTCCCCGATGTATACTTTGCCGCACTCATATGGAATCTTATAGACGACACCGTCTTGTTTAGTTGGTTCAAGGGCGTTTTTCGGTCGCACTAAATGAAACCTAAGAGTTGTGTCTGATTTGAAGGCGGTGCGTACACCTTGTTGTTGTAGGCAGCGGCGAAGAACCTCTGCTACACCTTTTATGTAGGGTAGAACCGCAGTACATTTAAATTCCTGCGTAGGTTCTTTGTTGGCTGTTGGTCTTGTTGTCTTTGTGAGCTTTCGTACAAATGAAGAAGAATATCCGTTCGAAACAAGTACCGATGATAAATGTTTCTTTTCTTCAGTGATAGCTGATGGTTTTGATGTGAGGTGTTTGGCTCGGTCGTATAGACACTTAACAATACCAGTTTAAAAGTTTAAAAGGTCGGCAATTTGTGTAGGTGTAAGGTTTGTGCGGTCGGCAGGACCGGGATCGTTCTCTTGTTTGCATAATGCGGCCTTCACGGTATGATACCATGACTTCGCTTTCTTGTATTCGCTCATGGCTGATGGTAGACACAAAATCAGTAGAGTTGGTAACTGTGTAGTCTCATTTGCCTGTCAACGGGGACAGGATGTCAGCTAAGTGAGCCGACAAATCGTAAGCGAAGGTGTTTGCGCACGATACAATAGGTCTTAATGGTATCTCGGGCTTGTGTATCTTAGGTAGACCATATATCCCAGGTGGCTGTTTGTGCCTAGGTTTGATTTTGTTGTAGACAGTTTCTGAAAGATGTCCACTTCGTCTCAAGCTAAGAAGCTTTTCAGTAAGTTTTCGGCTAAGTCGGTCCGTTGGATCTTTATTAAGGAGTTGATATGGACCTTTTTCAATGAGTGTTTTCATTTTATCATGGTATGTGTCGGTGCTCAAGACTACACTGGCGTGACCTTTGTCCACTGGTAGAATCATAATAGTGTCGTCTTGTTTCAAGTTCTTAAGGGCTTCTTGCATTTCCCTCGTGATGTTAGGCTTGGGCGGTTCAGCCTGTTGAAGGATGTTGTCAACAGTTCTCCTTATGGTGTCTGCTTGTTCTGAGTCAAGCGTTCTTATGGCCGATTCAACTTTGGCGACTGTTTCATTGGCTAGAATGTTAGTTGGTTTTACTGCGAAATTCAACCCTTTCTCTAGTAATGATACCTCAGCATCACTGAGGGGCCGTGACGATAAGTTAGTGACCTATTTATTTTTGTCGACGTGAGGTGTTTGGTCAACATGAGGTTAGAAACAGAAGCCTGTTTCTCTTGTACAAGTTTCAGAAACTTGCGTCGTTGCCGATCTTTTGTAGCAGTAAAGACTCATTGATTTAAAAAAACACTATTTACAAGGCTAAAAAACGTTAAAAAAACGTTTTTTAGCTTTGTAAATAGTGTTTTTTAAATACTCTTTGGGTATTTAACTCGGTTCTTTTCACGTATTTCACTGGCCACGTCTGCCGTGAGGGCGGCTGTTATGCCCCTGGCAGTGGATTCAGTTTCTCTTTTCGCATCTCCCTTAGCTCTCTGAGTGAGTCGTATTCTCTCCCTAAGGAACCTCATAGAGGCTAGTTCGGTTACTCTGCGAGCGCCTTTAGATGGAACTGGTGGTTGGACTGAAGGTCTCGTGGAATAATGTGGCTCTTAATACACCTTGTAAGAAAAGTGAGATGGTTTCTGTAGCGAGTGAGCTTACGTGAGGAACGCTCGCGGCGACGAATCAACCTTAGGGCTGTGAGCCCATATTTCAGTTCAATGTCATTAACGATGTAAGTGCAAACAGCACTCTGTTGTTAATAGTATACTCTATTAATTTATTATCGATCATCTTATATTATGACCTTTTTTGCATTTTCCTAAAAGCCATAACTCTTTACCAGTTTAATCATGTAACCTACCACCTTTTCTTTTTTATCATGTGTTTTCTCTTTCATTATGTTTCATTTATTAAAAATCCTTATTAGGAAATCCAGCAATCGTTTTTAAAGCTATTTATAGGACTTGTAGTTCGGATAATTGTCTTCAGTTGTACCAATTTTAAACATTTTTTTTTATGAGAGCGTTTTCGAGAAATAATTGATCAAAGTCTTTAGCTCCTGCTAACAAACGAATCATAAACAATTCTTTTCGTGTTCCTCAACCTGACATTTATCCTGACCGTGGAAAGAAAACTTTGGCCTCAAATTGTTTCAAGAGATTTCAGCTATAATGCAGGCATAGATGAAAGAAATCGCTTCATCCGATTTCCAACAACGTGAACGCGAAAAGAATTGTTTATGATTCGTTTGTTAGCAGCAGCTAAAAACTTCAATCAATAATTTCTCGAAAAAGCTTTCATAAAAAATGTTTAAAATCGATACAACTGAAGACAATTACATGAACTACAAGTCCTATAAGTAGCTTTAAAAACGAATGTCTGGATTTCCTACAAATTAAGGAAAAGTAAAAATAGCAATGACGTCACCGTTTTGCTATGGCTTCGTTGATCTTGAAAAACCCCACTCTTCTAAACTTCAATCTATACCCTACAAATAGCTGTAACTCGATTTCCTGTTTCGTTCGCGGCATCTTTGCATTTCTTTTTCAAAGAGAGTAGGTATGGTTAGTGAAAAACCGGGTCTAGTCACCTTAAGAAAAGAGAAACATGTCAATGCCATGAACATGGATAAAAAATAGACTACACGTATCACTAATTTCAGCGTGCCTCTGGCTAGAAATGGAAAGCTGGCTTTAATTTTACATATATATATATATATATATATATATATATATATATATATATATATATATATTTATTAAAAACTGGACTAGGTATATTGGATTTCTAGCATTTTGATTGGCTCAACGGAGCTAGGCTATCAGCTCATATACCTGCTCCGACCAAATATGGTCAGTGAACACTCAACAACAAAATGAACAAATGAGCTGAAAGTTTTTTCCTCGCGAGCAACCCGGCGAGAAAAATGGACGAGAAAAATCACTTGCCAGCAAATTTTAATTAAGCAGAAATTGCAACAACGTCACCAACAAGCATCACCAACAGCGTCGTCTAACACAAGTCAAAATTGTTTGAAGAAACTGTGCAGAAATAGAAGTTTAAGCATTAAGCGTTGTGTTTACAATTAATTTCTTTCATCGATCGTCACGTCGATCATTGAAATTGAGCAAACGGTAGGTATTATCAGAAAGGATTTCCACTTCAAAATATCAAGACAAGACATAAAATAAAACACAATGAAATGGGGCTGGAGCATTTAATAAAAACTATCACACATTCATGGCGAGTCGGTGCGAAAATCATGAAGTAGTCTAAACAAGTGCTAAAAAAATACAGCTGCAAACTCAGAGACCAAGAAGGAAGGAAGGGCGAGATTGTTTTTCGGCTTTAACATGCAAAATCAGGACACTGGTTTACCTGCACTTGTTGTAGCTCTGTGTTCCAACAGGTCCAAATGCTCAGATAGAAATTGGATGCCATGTAAACGGAGTTGAATCGCTTTTCCAGTTGTTTGAATGTTGTTTTTACCATTCCTTCCGCAACCTCTAAACCGAGAACAACTGCATTTTGCGCTTTGCGTTTAACAAACTATGATGGTGAATTCTAATGTTCCTCGCTACAGTAATCTTGCTTCTGAGCTGCATAGAAAATATCTTTTCAAGTTCAACTGTTCAAATTTGTTCTGTCTTCAGTTCGATCAAACACGTACATGATGGCTCCGTTGTGCGAACAGATTACAAACTTGTTCAGTTTCAACTCCAGCAGCTATATGGTGAAATTGTACAGCTTCAATCCGCTTTGAACGATGATTACAACAATGTTCAGGAAAAATCAAACATGTACCATATTTCAGAGCCAATAATTAGAAGATTTTTTTCCAAAACGTGTGCTACTTTGTTCACTTTCGAGCAGTTTTCATTGATTCATTCAGCTTTGCAATGAAACGGTGCAACACTTTGCAAGGTTTTGGCGCCTTTTTCGTTCAGTCATGTGATCGATTCTTGTTCCGCTTAAATTTCTTTTCTCATTTTTCCCGTTCTTTCTTGATTTTTTTTTAATAGTGGTTAAGTTTTTAATAAAACAATTATTCTACTCGGGCTTGCTGGATATCAAATGATTATAACCAACTCGGCGCTACTCGCCTCGTTGGTTATCTATCATTCGATATCCAGCGCGCCCTCGTAGAATAATTGTTAAATATATACACCCGTTTTCAAAAACATTGCTACTTGAAAAATATATATACATATATACATCTTTTGTCTTCACAACGCGAAAACAAAAGAATAAATATGAAAACAAAAGGTAAATATATATGTATATATATTTTTCGAGTTGCAATGTTTTGGAAAACGGGTGTATATATATATAGGTAGGTAGGTACTTATATATATAACAAAATAGTGAATTGAAATCCTCATCGGCTATTAGAGTGCTCAATAGATAAGACTAGAGCAATGAATATGTAGAAATGAGGAGCTGGATTATTTGGTCCAAGACATTTAATTGCTACTCAGAGTTTCATGCTTCTTCCGAAACAATCATCAGGCAACTGCCAGAAAAAACGGTTACAATCAGAGATATTTCAAAAATACAGAACAATACATACTAGGTGTGGCGCGTGGCGCGTCAAGCGGGATTTTATCGCTAATTAAGTGATGACATTTTTCAGCAGGAATCTCCTAGAATGTCTACAGCACGATGTTAGCTCGTTTCTGTTATTGAGTGTTGACATTTCAGGTTTACAAATTATGAAATATTTCTCCCACAAACACCAATTACATTTCTTAGTAACGTTCGAGTAAGAGCGAGCTTGTTTTACTTTACGCCATTTGATGTCGAACTTAATGTTCTGGTCTTTCAGGTTCCATACGTGCTTACTGAGCTCGGTAGCGTTCCTGTACCGTTCGTTTCGAAATGAGCATACATGGTTTCTGTATCTTAATTTAAATGTGGTGTCGCAAAGCCCGATGTATGTTTCTCTTGTGGTTGGTGTAGTAACTTCAGCTTGGTATACGATGTTTTGGGCGTTGCAGCTTCCATCCATGGGGCACGTGTTTGGTTTACGGCAGTTACAATTTTTGTTCTGTTCATCATTGTGTGTGGGTTTGCTGATTTCGGCTTTATTGTGGTTGGATATAATTGTCTTGATGTTATTCATGCAGCTGTAACTTAATTTAAGTGTGTTCCGATTGAAAATCTTGTGTATATTTGACAATTATTCTACGAGGGCGCGCTGGATATCGAATGATAGATAACCAACGAGGCGCGTAGCGCCGAGTTGGTTATAATCATTTGATATCCAGCAAGCCCGAGTAGAATAATTGTTTTATTAAAAACTTAACCACTATTAAAAAAAATCAAGAAAGAACGGGAAAAACGAGAAAAGAAATTTAAACGGAACAAGAATCGCTCACATGACTGAACGAAAAAGGCGCCAAAACCTTGCGAAGTGTTGCAGCGTTTCATTGCAAAGCTGAATGAATCAATGAAAACTGCTCGAAAGTGAACAAAGTAGCACACGTTTTGGAAAGAAATCTTCTAATTATTGACTCTGAAATATGGTACATGTTTGATTTTTCCTGAAACATTGTTGCTATCATCGTTCAAAGCGGATTGAAGCTGTACAATTTCACCATATTAGCTGCTGGAGTTGAAACTGAACAAGTTTGTAATCTGTTCGCACAACGGAGCCATCATGTCTCGGCGTGTTTCATCGAACTGAAGACAGAACAAATTTGAACTTGAAGAGGTAATTTCCATGCAGCTCAGAAGCAAGATTACTGTAGTGAGGAACATTAGAAGTCACCATCATAGTTTGTTAAATGCAAAGTGCAAAATGCAGTTGTTCTCGGTTTAGAGGTTGTGGACGAAATGGTAAGCTTAAAAACAACATTCAAACAACTGGCAAAGCGATTCAACTCCGTTTACATGGCATCCGATTTCTATCTGAGCATTTGGACCTGTTGGAACACAGAGCTTCAACGAGTGCAGGTAAACCAGTGTCAATTTTGTGTGTTAAAGGCGAAAAATCTCGCCCTTCCTTCCTTCTTAGTCGTTTGCCGCTGTATGTTTTTTAGTACTTGTTTAGACTACTTCATGATTTTCGCACCGACTCGCCATGAATGTGTGATAGTTTTTATTAAATGCTCCTGCCCCATTTCACTGTGTTTTATTTTATGTCTTGTCTTGATATTTTGAAGTGGAAAGCTTTCCTGATAAAACCTACCGTGTTCAATTTCAATGATTGACGTGACGATCAATGAAAGAAATTAATTGTAAACACAACGCTTAATGCTTAAATTTCTATTTCTGCACAGTTTCTTCAAACAATTTTGACTTGTGTTGGACGACGCTGTTGGTGATGCTTGTTGGTGACGATGTTGGAATTTCTGCTTAATTTAAATTCGCTGCCAAGTGATTTTTCTCGTCCATTTTTCTTGTCGGGTTGCTCGCGAGGAAAAAACTTTCAGCTCACTTTGTTGTTGAGTGTTCATTGACCATATTTGTCGCAGCAGGTATATGAGCTGATAGCCTAGCTCCGTTCAGCCAATCAAAATGCTAGAAATCCAATATACCTAGTCCAGTTTTTAATAAATATATATATATATATGTATAGATATTACCTGATGAGTGTGGTCACCTTTTGGCCATACGAAACAGTGCTGTAGTAATAAAACGATGCACTACCCCTGAAGTCTTGAACCAGTTTATTATAATTGTCAATGCTCCTCTAAGAGTTGAGCGCTCTCTGAAATACTTTGAAACCAAGTTCAAGAATTTATATATATATGTACCTGTGGTTTATTTGATTTGGTACATCTAAAAACGTCATACACAAATAACGTTCTGCAATACGTGACCAATAACATGTGTACAAATAGCTGCCTATCATTCCAACACTTTTTCATTGAGGCAGGCATTGAACTTGACTGCGTATGAAGCTTCTGTTTAGTTCAAAACTTGAAAGTGCGACGGTCAGTTTAAAAAGAGTGTTGATTCCAACTCTCATTTGTATCTAAATAAGGAAATTAGAATTTTGGGAGAGGTTAGAGCGGTTAGAGAAGTTATCAGAAATATCTTTCTTTACTTAGGTTTTGTATTAGTATGCTTTGTAATTGGTTACTACACAAGCATAGCATAATTTCTGATGCGAAGCATAACATAACATAACATGACGCAACATATAACATATTTACGATGAGAAATAAAAAAACAGAAACAAAAAAGGCTCACTGGTCAATATTGTAATTATACCAACACACAGCAGAACGTCTCTAAGCGTACTGTACTGAACAACTGTTATAATAAATATGCCATCTAGACATTAACATCCATAGCTATTTAAAATCAGTGTATCTTCAGAATCAACCTTATTATCTAAGGCTGACACAAAGAGGATAAACGGTCCGTCCGCGGACTTAGGATGGGCGTATACTTTTGGGGAATAATTAAGATAAAAAATACTTTGATTGTTTTTAACAAAGTCGGAGACGACAGATTTTCACAGGTCATGAAGGCCAAAACAGTGAGGTATTATGCGGGTCAAAATTTGGGCATATAACCACGTAAAGTAACCATGGAGTACGCATGTGTAAGGCTGCTAGACAACAACTCAGGGGATGATTCAAAATGGCGGACGGTAGTCGCTTTCGTGATTTGATCCGTTTACTATAATGGCAGAAAACTGGACAATTTTCCCAGTTGAGGGTAAAAGACAAGTCAAAGATGAGGAAACGGAGATCACGTACATTATGTATGCTGTTGATGCCGACGATAAAAGACGTGACGATGACACTGATCTTGCTGTGGAGCAAAGTCACTGTTCGAATTCAGACAATTCAAGAACTCAGGCTGGAACCTCAACGATCTAACGATCCGTGTATTAAAGAGTTCAGTTTAGAAGTTTAGTGTATTACCAGTAACACTATTAGAGTCTATTCGTCTACGGAATAAATATTTCCAGAGACGGTTGTAAATTCAATCAGTATAAAACACGCACTCACACAGTGGACTCGCGGACTGACGGACAGCTGCCGACTATGGACTGGGTATAAAACGCGGACTGAGTATTGAATGCGAACTGAGTTTAAAACAATAAAGAGTTCAGTTAAGTTATGTGTGGTTATCCCATTTGAGTCTAATCGTGTACAGAATAACTAACTGAGAGGGCTGTATAGTGTCATGGTTAACCTATGCCCAAAATTTGGGTATAGAATAACCACGGTTAACTAAAGACAGTTTTATGAAGAAAATGTCATGTAATGAGACCGTGTAATGAAGAGCTCAATTTAGTTGTGTGTGGTTATCCTATTTGAGTCTAATCGTGTACAGAAAAACTATCTGAGAGGGTTATTTAGTGCCATGGTTAGCCTATGCCCAAAATTTGGGTATAGAGTAACCACGGTTAACTGAAGACAGTTTTAGGAAGGAAATGTCATGTATTGAGCCCGCGTAATAAGGAGTTCAGTTAAGTTGTGTGTGGTTATCCCATTTGAGTCTAATCGTGTATAGAAAAACTATCTGAGAGGGGTATTTAGTGCCATGGTTAACCTATGCCCAAAATTTGGGTATAGAGTAACCACGTGGAACTAAAAACAGTTTTATGAAGAAAATTCCATATTATAAGCCGTGTAATAAAGATTTCGGTTTAGTTGTGTGTGGTTATCCCATTCGAGTCTAATCGTGTACAGAATAACTATTGGAGAGGGTAATTTAGTGTCATGGTTAGCCTATGCCCAGAAAGTGGGTATAGGGTAACCACGCGGAACTAAAAACAGTTTTATGTAGAAAATTCCATATAATAAGCCGTGTAATAAAGAGGTCGGTTTAGTTGTGTGTGGTTATCCCATTTGAATTGTTCTTTTATGAACATAGTAATTCTCGGAAAGGGTTGTTAAGACTCATGGTTGACCCATGCTGAAATTTTGGGTATAGGTTAACTACAAGGAACTGACGATAGGTCTATGAAGAAAATTTCGTGTAATGAACCCGTGTGCTAAAGAGATCAGTTTAGTTGTGTGTGTTTATCCCATTTTGGTTCATTCACGTATAGTAGTCCTCAGAATGGGTTGTAAGGTGCCATGGTTAAACTATGCTCAGAATTTGGGTATAGGTTAACCACGAGGGACTAAAGACAGTTTTAAGAAGATTGTTGCGTTTAATGAGCCCCTGTAATAAAAAGTTGAGGTACGTTTAGTGCAATTACACCATTAGATTCTAATCATTTACAGTAATTCCCAGAAAAAAAAACAATTTAAAGTGCCATGGTTAAGCTACGCCCAAAATTTGAGTATAGGTTAACCACAAGGAAGTGAATAAATTTTTATGAAGAGTATATTTTGTATAATGTGACGAGGGGGCAATACGATGTCTTGTTCCTAGCGCACGGAACACAGTTTTCTATTTCCCGAATCAAAAGCAAAAAATTACGATTTCTCGATTCTCGAAAATTAAAAATGCAAAACATTTTGGCTAGAGTGCTAATAGCAGGGAACTTCAATTAACCCTTTAAGCCCTAAAATGACGAAAACAGATTTTCTCTTTACGTCATCTCTACTTGATCAAACATTTAAGTAATGGAAATAAAGAAAATTAGCGCAGAGGATGAGACGTCTTGATATTTTGACAAATTCTCTTTACCAAACTATCATTAAACTGAACAGCAAAGAAAAAATGACGAGCGAGTTGGTTTTCCCGATATTTCGGACAATCAAGCCGTCCTTCTTTGGGGGATTTAATGAAAATACAGATAGTTATTACAATATGTAGTAAAACGAGTACAGTAGATGTGTGATACAATTGTTTGGAATTTAACGTTAAACAAGCCAACGGGGACGAAATAAAATAACCATGAATAAACAAAGAGGAGCGCAAAAAAGAGGATTAATAGTCATCTTCTCTGTTTATTCCATGTGGTTGCATAGTTTTGGCCTTATCTGTATTTAAAATGATTCTTAAGCTCAACGTATGGATTCTCTTTTAGAATTATTGAGTTCGAGTGGAATAAGTTCGATGTCCCTGAGTTTGTGTCCCTTCTGATTAAAGTGCTGCGGTGCTGCATCGGTTGTCTTGTTTTGTATGGCTCTATGGTGCTTTCCAAATCTGTCACGTAGTCATTTTTTCTTTGCTGTTTTTTCATTATAGTTTATGGATAGACTCAGATGGGATAACCACACACAACTAAAGCGAACTCTTCATTTAACGGGCTTATATCATTACGCGGGTTTCACTTCATAAACTGTCTTTAGTCCCTCGTGGCTAACGTAAACCAAATTTGGGGCATAGGTTAACCATGGCACTAGGTTAACTCTTTATTACACGGCTTATCTTATTAGATGGAATTTTCTTCGTAAAACTGGTTTTAGTTCCGGGTGGTTACTCTACACCCAAATTTTGGATATAGGTTAACCATGGCACTAAATAACCCTCTCGGTTATTCTGTACACGATTAGACTCAAATAGGATAACCACAAACAACTAAACTGAACTCTTTATTACACAGCATATTATATGGAATTTTCTTCATAAAACTGTTTTTAGTTCCGCGTGGTTACTCTATACCCAAAGTTTGGGCAAAGGCTAACCATGACACTAAATTACCCTCTCCAATAGGTATTCTGTACACGATTAGACTCAAATAGGATAATCACACACAACTAAACTGAACTCTTTATTACACAGCATATTATATGGAATTTTCTTCATAAAACTGTTTTTAGTTCCGCGTGGTTACTCTATACCCAAATTTTGGGCATAGGCTAACCATGGCACTAAATAACTCTCTCAGATGGTTATTCTGTAGACGATTAGACTCAACTGGGATAACCACACACAACTAAACTGACTAAACCGAACTCTATATTACACGACTTATTATATGACGAGGTTTTGAGCCGCCCAAAACCTATTATGCAAATTAGCTGAGGGCACATTGAATGTGCCCTCAGCTAATTTGCATAAGTAACTTTATGCCATGGTTTGACACCTTGTAGCTTCATGAAGATGGGATGAGGTGTTATTTTAATTAGTTGTGTGCTGTAAAAGATGACAATGCTGAGTCATGTTTATTACAATTCATTTCGGATAAAAATAATTTGGCTTCTTGGTCACTTTGTTTAGTAGCCTGCGTAGTTGGCGGTATTTTTCCTCGCGAAGGCAAAAACGAGCGCGAACAATATCGCAACCTACGCTTACTAATTTAATAGGCTAAGCTGGTAATAATGATTACGACAGAGCCATGTTGTCCAAAACCATTTATTTTAGTTTTTCAGGGTATTATTTGCCTTTCTCCAGCACCAAACACTACAAGCTAAGGCTTAGGCGAGATGACACGATGCATCGCGTATTTAAGCCAGTTATTATCGCTCGATCGCTTTTGATTGCTGCAAGGACAGAATAAGCCAAAGTGCGATTTTATACATCCCGCTTCCAGGTATCTGCTACCCAGGGAAGACAGAATGAGCTAAAGCGCGATGTTACTAGTTAGACATTCCGCTTCCAGGTATCTACTGCCCAAGGAAGACAGAATAAGCTAAAGCGCAATGTTAGACATTCCGCTTCCAGGTATCTGCTACCCAAGGAAGACAGAATAAGCTAAAGTGCGATGTTAGACATTCCACTTCCAGGTATTTGCTACCCAGGAAAGACAGAATAAAGCTAAAGCGCGATGTTAGGCATTCCTCTTCCAGGTATCTGCTACCCAAGGAAGACAGAATAAGCTAAAGCGTGATGTTAGGCATTCCTCTTCCAGGTATATGCTACCCAAGGAAGACAGAATACGCTAAAGCGCGATGCTAGGCATTCCTCTTCCAGGTATATGCTACCCAAGGAAGACAATAAGATTAAGCGCGATGATAGCGATCAAGTTTCCAGGTACAGCATATTATCTTAGGAAAGCAGAATAGAGAGTGCGATGCTAATATTTCGGCTCAAGTTACGTACAAAATCGTAATTGTGATTGCTACTTACCAAAGGCCTCTTGTCTCTTTTTGTCTCGATTCCATAGCATCGTAGATCGGTCACATCGTTAAGACGCGCGCGATTTTCAAAACCTCATATTTCCTGCCAGCATTGTGTTACACGCAAAGCACAAATGAAGTATCATGTTTTAAAGAGAACCTGGTATTACCCAAGATGACGCTACAATATTTAGGTTGAAAACCTTCTATACTTGAAATACAGTAAGTAAAATATCAAAAGGAAAACTCAATAAAGCTGGGGAATGTTAATACATGATACCAGTGCAGCTCGAATAAATTATAATCGGAGTCATGTAAGCGCCAGGTCCCATGCGTCCTCTAACATACATTTCTTCACATAAAAATCAATAACCGCGGTCTAAAAATTGATCGATGTCGGGTTCTCGCTCGACCTACATACAAATCAATGCAACTTAGTAAAAAAAATTAATATGCGCAGCAAAATTAATAGGAGGCATCCCTCAGGAGAATTTGCAGGCTTACGTAAATAAATAATAAATTCCCGCCAGATAATTCTCACACAAAATTATGATTCTGTTTTGACAGCCTGCCCAGGGAAATCTACTTAAAATCACCCAGTTTGATTGTCACAAAGGACTATGGTGGTGGTTCAGCAAAGAAAATATATCATAAAACTGAAACGACGAACATCATTACAAACGGCGTGACAAGACTGAATAATTCTCTGGTCCTGTTTTGGGTCTCTTTTTCTGGCGTATGGTGACAAATCGTGCAGCTTAAACCCTTTCTGTTGTTGGCATTTGACAGAGCCAAAAGAAGGTTAACCGAAAATCAGAGTTACTGACCTTAAAATTCCCGCACTCGCACTGACTGCGCTCATTCTTTCCTGTACTAATTTTTGCTTCACGACGTGATCGGTTTTCTCATAATCTTAATGTATGTCACGCTGCTAAATAATCGCACGGACACATGCCGACAACAGGTGTTGATATAATTCTTTACATTGCTGACAGATGTGATTCGCGTAAAATAACGCTTTTATTGAATACATGCTGCGAATTTTTTTCATGGCCTAAGTCCCTCAGGCGAAATGGAATTTTCTTCAAAAAACTGTTTTTAGTTACCGCGTGGTTACTCTATACCCAAATTTTGGGCATACGGTTAACCATGGCACTAAATAACCCTCTCAGACAGTTTTTCTGTACACGATTAGACGCAAATAGGATAACCACGCACAACTAAACTGAACTCTTTATTACACGGGCTCATTACATGACGTTTTCTTCATTAAACTGTCCTTAGTTAACCGTGGTTACTCCATACCCAAATTTTGGGCATAGGTTAACCATGGCACTATACAGCCCTCTCAAATGGGATAACCACACACAACTAAACTGAACTCCTTATTGTTTTAAACTCAGTCCTCATTTATACTCAGTCCGCGTTTTGTACCCAGTCCGTAGTCGGCAGTCCGCCAGTCCGCGAGTCCACTCTGTGAGTGCGGTTTTATACTGATTGAATTTACAACCGTTTCTGAGAATATTTATTCCGTACACGAATACTCTAATAGTGTTACCGGTAATACACTAAACTTCTAAACTGAACTCTTTAATACACGGATAATTAAAGGTTTTAGGTGTCGAGCTCCTCGATTACAAAAAGAGGTGCGAGAAGTTATTATCTACTATATCCAACAAAGACAATGCAATCAAGGATTTGGAAGAAAAATGTTTGTTCTTTGAAAGCCGAGCTTTGTCCCTTGAACAAGAAAACGATTCTTTAAGTTAGCATTAGCAATAATTATGCGAGAAAAGGGCGATGTTGACAACAATCACCAAAAATCAAGTGATTGTTGGTCCGTAGAAAAGCCGCACCCGAGAAGTGCAAATGCAAAACACAGCCAGAAAACAATGCCCGCTAACGGAATCCAAACTCGAAATAGATTTGAGCCTCTTCGAGATGATGAACAAATCCAAAGAAATGAAAGCAATCGTAAAGGGAATAGCGATGTCCAAGGACATAGACCATCTTCATCGTCCTCCGAGATTAGATCGCAAAACACTGGCTCTGTCATTTCGACAAATCAGCATATCCACTTACAGCCCAACCGTCAGAAGAAAGTTGTTATAGCAGGGGACTCGACTCTTAAATACCTACAAGGTCACAAAATGTCCAAGAATTTACAAGTTAAGATAGCCACCTTCCCGGGATGCACAACGCAAGACATGAAAGACCTTATCAAGCCACTTCTACGCAGAAACCCAGACGAGATAATTATCCATGTGGGAACTAATAGTTTACGATCCTCCAATACTCCTCATGAATGTGCAGTAGAATTGATTGACCTAGCTGAATCAGTCAGCTCCGAATCTTCAGCTATGATTACTATATCCAGTCTCATCAACAGATCTGATGATGAAGCTCTGGCTTGCAAAGTGCCTGACGTAAACAAAATTCTTAAGGAACACTGCTTGCAAAAGAACTGGGGTTTTGTTGACCACTCAAACATTTTAGCAACTAGTCACTTAAACCGGAGCGGTCTTCATTTAAACAAAGGTGGAACCTCGCGCCTGGCTCGTAATTTTATTAATCATTTACGTGTAGATTAGGATATTGCCGTCTGGGAATCCGACTCGGCTGATGTCCACAAGGGTAATGACTGCGGTAAGTCCAACTGTCCCACAATCTTTGGTCGAGGTTTAGTCATTGCGTCCCTCAACATTAACAGTCTGTTGTCTCCTATCGACGAACTTAGAGTTTTTATGTCCTCTTCAAAAGTTGATATTTTACAAATCAACGAGTCTAAATTAGAATCTACAGTACATGATGATGAAGTTTACATACCTGGCTTTGAAATAGTCAGAAAAGATCGTAAAGTTAACGGAAGGAATGGAGGTGGTGTATGTATATATTTACGCACTAATTTGAATTATCGAATACGTAATGACTTAAATAATGATCACCTGGAGTGTCTATTTGTCGAAATCAGTAAGCCACGGAGTACACCATTTCTGGTCGGTACTTGGTATCAACCCCCAAATTCTCCACCAAATTTATTTAGCGAATTTGAAAAAGTTATAGCCAAAATTGACGCGGAAAATAAGGAATTATATTTACTTGGTGATATCAACTGCAACTTGTTGCCTGAAGCAAATACGTATGATTCTTCCCATTTGACAAATATTTTCGATATATTTGGTCTTAGTCAGTTAATCACTGAACCAACACGTGTTACCCCGGTCTCAAAAACGTTAATCGATTTATGTATAACAAACTCCCTAGAGAAGGTTACAAATTCAGGAGTTATTCACCTTGGCATAAGTGATCATTCTCTTGTCTTCTTGACACGTAAGACTCATTACCATCGTAACGGCCCTCGCGTTATTGAAACGCGACAATTTAAACACTTTAACAGAGGAAAATTCTTAAGTGATCTCAATCAATTGCCATGGGCCAATGTTGATTTGTATTCTGATCCAAATGATATGTGGCGTGAATGGAAAGAAATGTTTCTTGGTTGCGTTGATAAACACGCACCACTCAAATTGAAAAGAATTCGTAAAAACCGATCTCCATGGATTACCAGAGAATTATTGTGTAAAATCAGAAAACGAGATTTCCTTAAAAAGAAGGCAATCTCCTCCAATAACTCGGCTACATGGGATCAATTTAAGCGTGCTAGAAACCAGGCAAATAACGCAATTAAGCTCGCAAAGAAACGCTATGTTTCTGACAACCTGAAAGCCAACAAAGGTAACTCGCGCAAAACATGGAAAGTTATTAACGAGCTAACTTCAGGTAACAGTGGTAAGTCGGCTAATATTTTGGAGATCAAAACAGATAATAGAATAGTAAGTAGCCCGATGGACATAGCGGAAGCTATTAACGAACATTTCTCAAACGTTGCGCAAGTATTAGCCCAAGATATCCCTGTTGTCGATGTAAATCCCGAGTCTTACCTGGAACCCACTGATAGTTTATTTTCTCTGCGAGTGTAAATACTGTTTTTAGCTTTTTGTCGAAAATTGATGAAAAGAAAGCCACTGGTCTTGATAGGATTCCGAGTAATTTGTTAAAAATGGCTGCTAGTATCGTCGCACCTTCTCTTACCTCCATTTTCTCAAAGTCTATTCTCACGGGGATATATCCAAACGACTGGAAAGCGGCCAAAGTAACTCCACTTTTCAAAAAAGGCTTAAAATCGGATCCTAACAATTATAGGCCAATATCTGTAATCCCAGTAGTTTCGAAAGTCTTGGAAAAAATTGTTTACAATCAACTTTACCATTATCTAGATGACAATAAATTGTTATTAGGTTGCCAATCCGGGTTCCGTTCCCTACATAGTACGCTCACGGCTTTGCTTGAGGCAACAGATGCTTGGTCAGTAAACATCGACAATGGCCTTCTAAATGGCGTTGTCTTTATTGACCTTACTAAGGCATTCGACACCATTGATCATGAGATTATCTTGCGTAAGATGTCATACTTGGGTGTCGATCAGGCAGCTATAAAGTGGTTCTCATCGTACTTAAGTGGCCGAACCCAAAGATGTAGTGTCAACGGCAAACTATCAACTGCTCGTACCCTCAGTTGCGGCGTGCCTCAGGGCAGCATATTGGGTCCTTTGCTATTTTTAATTTACATTAACGATCTCCCGAACTCCCTGCAGAACGCTGTACCAAGAATGTTTGCCGATGATACCAATCTTACGTTATCTGTTAAGACGTTAACAGAGCTTAAGCTGGCTTTAGCCCCTGAATTAAATAACCTTAGTTGTTGGCTGAAAGCTAACAAGCTCAGTTTAAATGTTGCCAAAACAGAGTTAATGATTATTGGATCAAGGCAAAGACTATCTGCTCAATGTGACGACGTACAAATCAGAATTGATGACCAAATTATCGAGAGGGTTGATCATACTAAATCTTTGGGTCTTTTCATTGATGCTCATCTCTCTTGGTGTAAACACGTTGAAGAGATTTGCAAGAAAGTCTCTTCGGCTATAGGTGCCCTTAAACGAGTGCGGCCCTTTATATCGAAAGAAACTGCAATTCAAATTTATAACGCTTTAATTATACCACATTTTGATTACTGCAGCCCTGTCTGGGACTGTTTGAGTGGTTACTTGAGTGAAAAGCTCCAAAAATTACAGAATCGTGCAGCCAGAGTTATTACTAAATCACCCTTTGATACAAGCTCAAACCACCTTCTGTCCACCCTCGACTGGGAAAGGCTATTTCTTCGACGAAAGAAACAGAAAGCCTTGATGATGTTTAAAACTATGAATGGACTTGCCCCAGATTATCTTCAAAGTCTTTTCTCTCAGCGTCACTCTGTTTATAACTTGAGAGACTCTGAGTGAAAGCTGACGCTACCCAAACCAAACACCAACTATTTGAAACGGAGCTTCTCTTACAGCGGGGCTATGTTATGGAATAACTTACCCAAATGCCTAAAAAATGCTGTATCTGTTAATAATTTTAAGCAAATTATTAAGAAGATAGCTGATATATCGGATTCCCACACGGCAATCATGTAAAGCAGTTGTAATTAGTTTTAGTTATTTACTTAATTAACTGATGATTTTCCGTGTTTAAATAAAGTTTTACTACTACTACTACTACTACTACTACTACTACGGATCGTTAGATCGTTGAGGTTCCAGCCTGAGTTCTTGAATTGTCTGAATTCGAACAGTGTCTTGCTCCATAGCAAGATCAATGTCATCGTCACGTCCTTTATCGTCGGCGTCAACAGCATATATAATGTTCGTGATCTCTGTTTCCTCATCTTTGACTTGTCTTTTACCTTCAACTGGGAAAATTGTACAATTTTCTTCCATTACAGTAAACGGATCACGAAATCAACTACCGTCGGCCATTTTGAATCATCATCCCCTGAGATGTTGCCTAGCGGCTCTGCAGATGCGTACTCCATGGTTACTTTGCGTGGTTATATGCCCAAATTGTGACCCGTATAATACCTCAAACAGTACGACAAGTTACGAGTGTAACGGGACGTGTTGGTTGACATGTGGTCGTGCTTACTCAAACATAATAAAGTGAAATCTCGACAACTCGAACCCTTGCATCTCGAAATTCTTGCCAAATCAAAAGCATTTGACCTTATATTTACCGTATTTTCTCGATTAAACGCCGGGGGCGTTTATTTAAAACTCGGCCTCGTATACCCGGCGTTTAGTCGGGGCCCGGCGTTTATTTATTAAGTGCATTTTTCAGCCA